>JAMXBB010000007.1:10233941-10387020 GCA_024138015.1 Lumnitzera littorea | reverse complement strand
ATGAGCAATGAATTATTTTTCATCAGCAATGTGAATGAATCCCCTACTATTATATTATATGTCTTAACATAGACTATATCTTGTAACATTTATTTTTAATCTATACCATTAAAATATTTTCAATATTTCTACTTCAAAGAAAATGTATATATATATATATATATATATCTATAATATTAAAGCCTCGAGGAGCTTTAGTGTTGTAGATGTATTTGATATCCTTATTTTATATATAATTTTTAATATAATTTATAGTCACTTATGTGTAGTTTTTTTCCCACTATTCAAATCATTTGCTAAAATAATTCATTGCTCATATTTTTTTTCTCCTATTTATCCTCAATGCACGAAAATAATTGGTCATTAGTTTTGTTTCTTGCAATTATTACGTTAATGGGGTGATTTTGTATGGTTAAAAATATTATAGTAATGTGATAAATAAATAAATGATAAACATGTTGTAATTGGAATGAAAATTATAATTAGAGTAAAATTTATAATTATAGGGAAAGGGAATAGAAATTGTATTTTTACGAAAAAGTAGGAAATAAATTACGATATAATTATTATATTTATCTTTTTATTTATTCATAACGTGATAAGTTTTCTATTAGTAACATCCAATCATTCTACATCCATTTCAAGAGAAAAAAATAAATAAAAGCAATCCTAATTTACATGGGTCAATCTAGTCATTTAATCCTATACAAAGAGAAATGGAGAAATGGAAAATTCTACGATCTTATTCTTTTTTTAATAAAAACCGATTTTATTTATCATTTCATCGCTCATTTTTATTTTTATGTTTTAAATCTAAACTATTAAATTAATAGATTATTAAATGACTTAGATTGGAAGATGATGAAATCAATAATAAAAATAATAATGATACCGATTCTATAAAAATAAATACAAGACCTAAAAACATCCCATTTCTCGCCCTCAAAACGACAGACTCCCGGCCAATACGATAAACGAGAGAGAGAGAGACCATAAACCGCATTTAGGTACCGAGAAACCCTAACCACGGTTATCTAAACCAACAACTCTAGTCACTTCACTGCACTAAGCGCCATTACACCGGTTCTCTTAAAAAAAATAAAAAAAATTAACAAATCAATTAAATAACCGCAAAACCAAACGCCGTCACTGATTCCGTTACCTCTATCGACCTCCCAAATATACAAAAGCGCACGTTAGATGGTCGAGACGGCGTTACTAACGGACGAACCTCACATCTCTATTGTAAACGAATCTTATCCGTTAGATGCATAACCAACGGATGAGATCAAACAAAGTGAACGGTGCACAATTGACGGAGAGTTAGCCGTTAAGTGTATAAAAATAAAAATTTGGCAATTCGTTTCGTTTTTATCACAAGAAGAAGAAGAAGGGAAGTGAGAGAGAGAGAGAGAGAGAGAGAGAGAGAGAGAGCCAGAGAAAGAGAAATTCTTTCTGTGTGTTTATCTATGTGAATTTTCCTTGATTTTCCGTCTGTTTCCCGAGAAAGCAAACATTTTGCGTTCTGTTTAGGAAGAAATTCTTTGGTTAATGTTGAAGAAATTTGTGTAGAGGTTCGTGTTTTGTTTCTTCCTTTTCCTTTAATTTGATGTTAAAAATTGACAAATTTGAGGCCTTTCTAATCAAAGGTAATGAAAAAATGGATCTATGTATTCTAACCTTTTTGCTCTGTTCATGGTTGTTTCAGGTTTTCGTAGACAGAGGCGTTGAAGGCGTGAAGTTTTAACGAAATTGAACTGCTCTTAGTTTGATTTCTCTATTTATTTGTTCAAGATTTGTAATTTAAGGTGAAATATTGACCTAAAAGCCAAAATTCTCCGTAACTCTGGTCTTTCATGTTGTAATTGGGACATAATCCGGTTTAGTGCGGTGGAAATCCTAAAGAGAATCTGGTTTAGTATGGTACAAATTGTAAAGAGGAACGGCGTAATTTTTCGGAACCATTTCCGTTAAAGTCCTTTATTTAATTACAAATTATGATATGCATGGACCGATTTATGATTTCAATGACTTGAATTATGATGTGAAAGATGGAGCTTATGTAACTGGAAATTTGTGAAATTTGCTTGACTTGGACCGTAGAAGGTATCGGATTCGTTCCGATTTTGTTCTTGAGATTGACTGATCTTTGGTTTGGTTATTTGGTTTTCAGGCACATTATTGAAGTTTCAAGAACAGTTTTCGGACGATTTGTACAAGCGTTGATTCAGATCAAACCAAACCTTCACCAATCAAACAACTTATCAATTAATTGAACTGGCCTCCTTCATGAGAGTCGAAGTTGCGGACTTGAAGGAAGAATAATTGGGCTTTTGGAATGTCCTGATCGTGTTGAATTCGATTAATCGGAACTTAATCGTGTTATCGTGACCCAAATATATACAAATAAAGGTAAGGACTAAGGAATGCTCATAGAGTGACGAATCCTGGTCAATCTCGTGTCGATCTTAAGCTTTTCCTAAATTTTGCAGTTCTCTCCAGATATTGGCTTGTTTTTGAAGTTCAATTTGAAGCTCTACCAGGAAAAAAAAGAAAAAAAAAAAAAACTTGAGGGAACTCACTTGCGTCTTTCCCGGAAAATGCAATTATATTCTCGTCCATTTTCTTTCTTTTCTTTTCCATGGCTTGATTTTCTTGTTCGATTTCAATACCCGCTTGTTCGATTTCTAGGAGAACCTCGTCGATTCTGTCCTTTTTTACTTCAGTTTTCTTTTCAATGTCCTTCTCTAAGCTTATTTTTCCCTTCAGATTGTTGTTTTAGGAAGTCCCTTCTAGCAATGAGTGGCTATGGCGATCATAATTTTCCACTTTTTTCCACTCCGACTTTCTCATCAATCAAACAGAAACGCATTCGGAAAATTCCTGTCTTCTTCCAAGTCTTCTCCTTTCGCTGCTTAAGCTTGTTATTTTCTTTATCTTTCTTTTTTCCATCTTCAATTCAAATGTTAATGCTTTGAATCTTCCATTATTGTTCTTCGTAATATTTTCTGGGAAATTCTGCGTTTATTTTTACTCGATTGCTTCATGGAGCAATGACTGGATTCGGTTATTATTTCCTTTTTTTTTTTTTTTTCTATTTTCTCATCGGCCAAACGGAAAGCTGTTGTTAGTCCCTCTCTTTGAGCCCCTAAAATTGTTTGGCCAAAAAAGTGCACTGAAAAATTAATTAATTTATCTCAAATTTCTAGTCTCTTCTCATTCAATTTTTGTTGGGTTCTGGTGTTTTTTTTTTCTTTGTTGCGAAATGTTTTAATATATCGATTAATTTCTTTTTTTAATTGATTGAAAACGCGTAGATTTATTTAATTACAGGGGTTAAATGTGAGTATAAAAGATGCGAATTTTCATTTTATCTTTTTTTTTTTTCTGTGATTGATTTTTGCTTCTTTTTTTTTGGTTGTGATGGGACAGGGATTTATTGATAAATATATTTTAGATATAAATAGTATATATATATATATATACTAGTAAAGTAAAGAAGATGGAAAAGGACTATAGGGCCAACAATTCAAGCGTTAGAGAGAGAGAAGGTTTGTTGAGATCAAGCTCAGACACTAATAGCAAGCAAACGACGTCGTCTGATTTCGTTCTCCAATGGGGTAACCGTAAGCGACTCCGGTGCATGAAGGTCCAGGTTAAGGATAGGGACAAAGATAAAGATAAAGACGACCCGTTCGGTCCAAACCTCAAGACCACCACAACCACCACGACGGCTCGTGTGGACCGTAGGGTTGTGAGAGCCGATAAGGATTCTTCCAACCATCACATCCAACAGCCCGGTTCGACCAATGGCTACCTGAATCTACGACATCGGCCTTCCTCTCCTCCTCCTCCGCCACTACCTCAGCGAGTTTTAAGGTGAATTTTTTCCTCTCCTTCTCCCTCCCCCTCCCCCTCTCCCTCTTTCCCATTCTTTTTTATGCCTTTTCTAGCTTCGAGGTTTGTTTTTATTAGTAACTTATAATTTTTAATTTTGCTTACAATGTTCGACAGCTTGTCATAATTTTATAATTTTCATAGTTCCGTGTGAAATCAAAACTTGGTCGATCTGAGGTAAAATCATGGTCCACCATTGGGTAGATGGGAAATGAAGTTGGTGATGGCCGAATGAAAATTCTTATAAATCAGATCTCATTTTATACACACATGAAAATCAATATATTTCTATGATTTATATATATATATATATATATATATATTGTAATTTGCGTTTCACCAATGGTCCTTTCTCTTTTTCGGTATTTAATATTTTTATACTGCTGTATGATTGTACGAGACATGGAACATAAAACGGAATAGGAATGTGATACCCAACCAGGGTTTTGTCCATCCAAATTAGGAGATCTAAGATGGGAATGGCTATGTTCAATGCAGTGATTATGAGGAATTTTTTCGTTACCTAAACCTCAAAATGCGTTTTTATGGTTTTTCCTATTATTATTATTTATTTATTTTTTGGGTTTTGAGTATGGTGGGCTTAGTTAGTGGTAGGGTAAAGCTCGTTTGAAAAAGTCTATTTGGATGAAGTTTCGTTCAGTTGGATCTCGCAATATTTTCATAATTTGGTGTGTAAGGTGGGGGGAGGGAGGGAGAGAGAGAAGGGGAGCGTGAGGGAAAGAATCATATAGATCCATCTCGAAATGGGCCGCTAGGCTTTTACTTTTGGTGACTTTTAAGAAGTTGGTTGGTTCTGGTTGGTCTCTCCATTCTTCGTTTTATCTGTTGTCCACGAGGTTCTTGCGGCGGTGAAAAAGCATTTTTTACCTGAGGTAATTTGAAAGAGGGGTAGCTTTGTCCTTTTCCTTTACTTTTCTTTATTTTTTTCCTTTTGGGTTTTGAATTTGAATTAAAGGGAGATAGATCTTGATCTGCCTTGCGTTGGATAAAAAATTAGGTTTTCTATGTGGATATATGGATGGATTCCATGGATCATGTGGTTGAGAGTTTTGTGTATCATCAACCGTTGATTATAAAGTGTTTCTTCTTTAGGATCGAAAAATTGATACGATGCAAAATATGAATGCAAACGATTCTAATATGAATTAATTCTTTGCATCCTTTATTTAAATTTCATGTATTGATATGAATTTGATGCAAAATGTAACGGAAGAATTTTAAAACAGACTTCTTTTGTAAGACTTGGAAATAGGTACCTGGTTGGCATCATCATATGTAATGGGGGATGAAGGGGGGACTCGTGTGCGGTGCAGGTTGTTGGGGCTTGAAATGTGTTGGAAATTTCACTTGTGATAATGAAAAAACAATTGATTATTTTTATGTGTGTGTGTGTGTGTGGGTGTGCTGGAAAGCATGATAGTCTTATATATTTGTCCACTTTGCTAATTGATCAGGTGGGCCCGCGGGTGTATGGCGACTAGCATGAGCGCACCTTCATCCTATCCTAGCCTTACATTTGTTTGGGCATGGTGATGGACCTGGAGATTGCTCATGCTGTCTCTGAATTTTATGGGTAAAGTAATTCATCAGTGATCTCTTATTACCTTAATCATTGGAAGAAATACCCACCCAATACAAAATTTCACCATTTAGATCTAGATTGCCAAAGCACAGAGTTTTCAATTTCTTTCCCTCCCTTTTTTTTTTTTTTTACAACACCACCACCACCACCCCCTTCCCCCACCCTCCTTCCCCGCCCCTCTTGCGATGGTGTTTTGTTGATTTGCTATGTTTGGATATTTGACACGCGGTAACATTTGATTAGTTGATGAGGTGGTAAGTGTGGAATGTGTTATATATGACTAATAAATGTTATTATAATGGTAGTATGTATGGAGGATTAAATACAACTAAATGTGTGTTAATGTTGGTGTAAGGACAAAGGAAAAGGGATAATTATATTTGATGCAAGCATTTTACCAATTAGGGAATTTTTCTTTGACTTTTTGTTTTTCTTGGACATTATTGTGAACCTTAGCACACTAGAACATTGCTCAAATGCATTTAAACATGATGTTGTGATTTGGGAGATGGAATGGACAAGTTTCTTTCTACGTGTCCAATCCCATATTCTAAAACGACGATGTTTTAACAGATCTTCGATCATAAGTCGGAATTTGGGAATCCGGTCCCCCCCACCCCACCACCGCTCCGTTCTCTCTCTATCTCTCCCCCAAAGTCCAGAACCCATATATTGCCCTTTTATGTAGATCTCCACGTAGTCATGGCTCTCTCTCTTAATCCAACGTATTAAAACCTTCCAAATACAACCCACTCGTTTGAAAAAAAAAAAAAAAAAAGCAACCCACTCTATTCACGTAGTTGCTATTGACTCACACCACCCGTAAGTCATAACCTCCAATTTCTAAACCTTCTGAGGAAAAAAAAAAAAAAAAAAAGAAAAGAAAGAAACACACGTAAACACTGAAGTCTTCGTATTAAAAGCAAAATCCAATCTTTTTACTTCGTATACTTCTTACCTTTATTACCCTCCGATCTAGATCGAACCCCAAGGCTATTTTCGTAATTTGGTAATTACCCAGATCATAATCTCTCTCTCCACCTTTATGCGTCAAATTTTTTTTTTTTTCCAAGTTTTCAAAAGTGATTTTAATGTTTCGTATATGTCTGATTCTTATTGTTCTGGGTTTTGTGTTTTTTTTTTTCAGAAACTCTGAGAATTCTACTGCCATGAGAGGCCATACTAACGGCAGTTTAAGGGGCTTTTCGTCACCGGACCGAACCGCGCATGATAGGAGAAACGGTAACAACCACCACCACCACCACCACCACCAGAATAACCACCATCACCACCACGTCAACAACCACCACAATGAGGGCAATAAATCAGCTGCCTCATCCGAGACGGCGCACGATAGCAAGAAAGGTGGAGGTGGGGGGTCGTCTTCGGGTAGCGGGGATGCCGCTCCACCAGTTTGGCCTCCGAAATTCGTGATTGCTCTTACTAATAAAGAGAAAGAGGAAGACTTCATCATTTTCAAGGGGTCTAAACTACCTCAGAGACCCAAGAAGAGAGCTAAGATGATTCAGCGTACAGTCAATGTAAGAATTCCTATTTTCATCGTATTAATTTCTATTTCCTTAGTTTAATTTATTTATAATATAATATTCTCCAATTTAGTATGGTAATTTATTTTTCTCGTACATATGTGATTAGAGTAACGTGTATGTGTATGTATATGTATATGTATACACGCTAGCACGCACATATATATATATTACTTAGGATTGAAAATAATTCAGAGCAATATACTAATTAGTAAATGTTGAATGTTTATTTTGGAATGTGTAGGAGTTTTCTAAGATCCGTGGATCGACCGCTCAATCCATTTTAGTGATTGAAATCCTTACTATAATATTGATCCGTTTCATTATAATAAGGATTTCTCCTAAAATGGATTTATATCATAATAAGGATTTCGATAGACAGACAGTGGAATAAATATAAAAAAAAATAATATTCTTATTGTTAGAATATTTTGAAAATGTGATTAATGGAGGGATGATGACAATTAAGAATGGGATTTTGGGTGGGACCGTTGATTGATTAATGGGGGAGTGATTAGTAAGTTTGGTCTGCTTTTGGCGTTTTTTCCTTTGGCTGGAAAAGCTGGAAAAAGTTGGGTGGGTAAAGGGCGTCAATTGGGTAATAGGACGTACACGTGTTGGTTGTGGCGTGGATAGATATACTTTTATAGGGTCCCTTCTTTTTCCGGCTCGGTTCTAGACCCGCCCCCAAAATAATAAAAACCAACAAACTTTAGCTTAACCAGTGGATTTTTGGAGTAAATCACATCTACATAAACGTGCGATGTGTGTGCACATGGAGTGGATCGCGATCGACTGAGAAAAAAAAAAGCTAAGAGTTTCATATAAAATTTATACGTCAATTATATGTGTTTTTTCTTCCCCTTAATTAAGAGGTGATTTATTTTTAATGACTGATTATTACGGCATAGAAAGAATAATTCCTTGAGTAGGATCAAAGATTATATCTGGGCAACAAGCAAAAGAAAAGAATAAAAACAAAATTAAGTAATATGAGTAAAAACAAAGTGGGTTTGATTATTTTAAGTAGATATTGTCTAGACCGTCGATTTCATATCCTTTGGTTCTTTTTCTTTTAAAAAATAAAGGGGTGGATAGTTAAGATGCTTGCAGTCCACTGCAAACCAAACCCTGTCCCCTTGTGTTGACATAAAAATAGTGTTACCGCTTACATAGTATATACGTATGGTAGGATCAGATCTACTGTATTTGGTGGGATATAATACCTTCAGCTGATGAATCCCAGTTCAGATTTCATATGCACGTAACGGGTCGTGTTGATGGGCATTCTCGGGTCTGAGAAACTTTTTAATGCTTTCTAATGTTGATTACACATTTTATAAATAAATAAACCGGATGCCGGGTATTCAAAAAATTCGGAGTTTTTAGATTTTGATGGAGTTGGGCTGTTGATAGATAATGTAATGGTTTATTTATTATCTTTTTTATTACTGGAGGGGGGCGAGTGGGTGTGGGTGCAAAAAGCACCATCGGGTTTCCAGCTAAGGTTGGACTCTCGTATCAGGTTTGCCGGTTGGACCACGCTATCTAGTTGTCACTGTGCAAGTTGCAAAAGACAATTCACCTTTTGGTTTACTCATGTTGTCTTTGATTGAAAAATTGACTCTGCCCCTAGGAGAATATACAAGTTTGATTTATTACTAATTTTCCGGAATATGGATTGCCTTTATTTTTGCAGTTTGTATGTCCTGGTACGTGGCTATGTGATTTGACTCTTGATCGCTATGAAGTCCGGGAGAAGAAAATATCAAAGAAGGTAAATTTGATGATGACTTTACTTTTCATTTGGCAATATTTACTTGAATATAGTGCTTTAGATGAGCAGCTCCATATAAAATCCCTGAATCTCATCTGAACAATTTAAAGGTTTTTTTTTTTTTTCTTTTTAAGGATATGTTGAATTTATCTCTAATATTTTTAAATAAAAGTCCTTAACATACATTTATTTTTATTAGATACGGAACTCAGAATATAGACTTTTTGATAAAATCGGCACTTAAAATAGGTGAAGGATCCAACTCTAATGGAGAAGGACCTTTATATGGGGTCAAGCACCTTAGGGGCTTGCGTTTAAGAGCTCCATTGGGGATTCTCTATGTGGAAAATTAAACCGACGGATTTTTTTTTTTTTTTCGGATAATGAAACTGGTGGAAATTTTGATATTGGGGTGAATTATATCGAATTGCGAGGGATTACAAAATCCTGGAGGTATCGATGTGATATGATAACCAATTGATTAATGATGATATTGTAATTGTAATTGTATATCTGTATTTTGCTGACACATTATTTTATGAAGCAGAGACCAAGAGGACTGAAGGCAATGGGGAACATGGACTCTGATTCTGAATAGGAGGGAAGATGTGGGCTCATAGGGGGCTAAGCGCTAAGAAGAGATGTTGACTGTGATTAATTTGGAGCAGTCCGCATTTTGTGATAGAAATTTTATGTTGTATATTATCGGGTTTTCCTACACCCGAGGGAAGAATGGAAAAGAAACCACAATTTTCTCCACCCATTTTGATTATTTCATTTTGTTCATACTTTAGCGTTTCAATAATAGCTTCGGTTAGTCATAAACTTACAACATTTACGTTTGATTTGAAAGTAGTTTGAAATATTTAGCTATATTTTAAAAAAATCAGAAAAATAAAAATATTATATTGCGTGTAAAACATGTTACATTAATATTATATTAACTTGTACTTGTGTTATATATAAAATGTGATGTTTGTGTTAGTATGAATTTGCATCAGTGCAGAATTCTTTAAATTTTATCTGTAAATATAATATTTTTACAAATTATATTATCATGTCTTCTAAACGTTATTTAATATTGATATTTATGTAATTAATTTTATATAATTTATATTTCAGTAATTTTTGTGGTTGACATGTATTACATCCTCATTTTTATGTTAGAAAAAGCTGTCGGTGGGAAGAATATGCGAGGAAAAACGCTGCTAAATGTTCTTCATTCTTGGCCCGTGAACTCACATCACGTCAAGCGGGGTTGTCCAAATCGACCTTCGAAACATTTTTAGCTACGCACTGGGAGCTCCTACGTTGTGGGGACCAGGTAATCGGAGGATACATGGCTTTCTGCACTAACATTTTTAAAGTTACGTAAAACATTAACATTGGGTTCCTAAAAATTGCTTCATAGAGTGAAAGAAGAGAACGTAAACCACATAAAAAACAAAAATAGAGGAGACCTTAAACCTTAGGTCTTAAATCCGCAGCCGTCTTCTTCAAGAACTAAAGTTTCGATTTTTATTTTATTTTATTTATTTATTTATTTTTGGGTTGAAATCCGTGGATGTATGCTTGTTAACTAAATGTCATGCTTTACTTCTTCTTCACCTTTACCACCTCCTCCGCCTCCTCGTTCTTCGAGTTTTATGTGTTTCACTATTCGCGTTTTTTATGGCTGTGAGTTTGCTAAAAACAAAGCGTTATTCGTATTGTCGAAGATTGTGATTTATATGTTTGTTACGATTAAAGTTTTATGCGTGGGTGAGTGGCGTTGCAGTTGTGTTTCCGGTGGTGAGTGGCCGGTGCGTCGGTGAATGGTGTTGGGTCAAATCTATTGGCTACCAAAGTGGGTGGTGGGTGATGTTGCTTGAAAATAAGGATATTTTGGTCCTTTTTGTAGTCATTATACGATTATTCTTATATATGTTCTTTTTTAATCAAAGAAACAATATAATAGTCATTATCACCTTTCCACTCTCTACAAATGACAATTCGATTACGCATTCACTCGAAATGGTGAAGTGAAGGGCCCGATAATGTTATGGGAATTTGTGAATTCATAAAACCCAAATATTTTAGGGGGTTCTAAGTCTAACTTTAGGTTTCGTCTCTCTTTAGAATAATATTATAGATCACATATTAATAATCAAATATCAATGTCATATAATTTTTTGGGCGAGACCCGTCATCTAAATTTGGACTGCAATTTAAGTAATCAAAATACTATGCACGCTTTAACCTAAATGGAGAAGTCAAAATAATTTTTACATGTGTCGACAAATAATTTTCGTGTGTGTATTCGAGTCTCACATGCCGTAATTTTAGTTAATTATTTCATTAAATAATCTTTGCTAGTTCATAAACATTCACGGTTACAACCAAATAAAGGATTTTTGCTTCATAAAATGATAAAATTTCCCTCAAAATTCGAAAGGGCAGGCATACCAGCTTCATAGGTTGAATAAATTCCTTTCAACCGCCCTCATTTTGTGCAGCTGGTTGCGCTTTTTTAAGACATATGTTTCATTAATTTATTTATACATAATATTTTAGAGTTCTCGTATAAAAAGATCGGATTGATTTAGTTTCTATTTTCTTATATAGCAAAATATCAATGGAAGATATAATTCTCGGACAATACGTATTACCTAATTTTTTTCTTTTTCATTTGTTAACTTTTTTTCCTCCTTTTCTTTTTTCTCCATCCCAAGGATAGAGGGAGAGGATGGGACCAGCCAATATTGACTTCAGAATCGAAGGCCCAATAATTAACTGAAATTAAAGACCGATGGGCCTAACCATACAACGCAAGCCCAAAAAAACAAGGCCCACAAAGAATTTTTTCTTAAGCGATCCTTTGGTAGTTTTTCTAACGTGAAGAATTTTTTTCTTTCCATCAAATAAAATAACGAACAAACAAAGATTGAAAATTACTCATGTTCATTGTTTCACTCGATTATATTACAAGGGAGAATTTTATATAGAGATGCAAGCGGACTGGATTATAGAGGGTATCCAATTATTCAAAACTCAAACCCATGGGATATCTTTATATAAAGTTTGGATGAAGAAATTTATGTGTTTATTATCATAATTAATAAATACTATATAATTATAATTTGTGCAAAAACTATCAGTAAAATACCAATATCGTATCTTATTGTAAAAAAGAAATATATATTGCATCTTCAATATACGGTATTTGTATAAGTAAATTTACACTTATATCGTATCTGAGTGTATCTGTGTACATATCGTATTTTCGAGATACGATATTACTCTTAATGTATATTATTATATTGTATCTTGAAGATATGATAGATATATATATATATATCTATATAAATATTAAAGTTACTTATTAAGATACAATATAATATTGATATTTTGATAATATTATTTTTATATAATTTTTAATTACATAATTATTTTTAAATGTTAGTAAACATGTATAGATTTGAGATTCGAAAAAAATTATAATACCTAATAAGAATCTGGAGCGGATAAAAACTCGTATCATAATCTATTTTCTGTCACTCCTTACTCAATATTTATATCTTCTTTTGTGCCTCCAGCTGTCTTCAAGAGTAAGATCAAATTAAAAAATAAGATCAATTAATGATGTGGTGGTGTCGGCTAAGTAATGATTAGTTAATTTATCGTAGTCCTGATATGTTAGTCCATGTCCTTTAAGTGCTCAATCCGAGGTGATAGGAGAATGTCTTCATAGTTACACAGGTCATGATAGAAGACAGCGGATTCTTCTGTCTAAGCTATAGTTTGCCTTGTAAAGCTGGATCCTATTGGCTAGTTTTTAGAGATTTTCGGACAATGATTGACCAGACTACTATCGAATAGTTGACTAGGACGCCGGTTGCAACCAATAGTAAACGAAACCGCTCAGACCCAGACCCATCGGGAACAACGACGGTGCATAGAAGAGGATAAAAAAAAAAAAAAAAATTAATGGTGGAAAAAAATATAAAAAATTAAGCGACCTAATTAAATAATATTAAAAATTTAAACTATTCCTACGTGGAATAAGAAAAATTATTTTCATTCCCAACATCTAATATATTATTATTAGTAATGTAATAAATAAAGTATATTTGATTTGATATATATGGATTTTTATAAAAAAGATACCGGTAATCCTTAATGAGGTAGAACTAAGACTTACTTTTATCTTTTAAGGTTCCTTTTAGACTTTTGTGTCACAAATCTTTTTTTAATCTCTTTAGAAATGAGATAAAATCTATAGGGATTTTTTGCTTTTTTTTTTTTTAAGAAAAACTTTAAAACATAATTTTATTTCAAATTAGTTTAAATTGGTTTATCTTAGACTTATAAACTGACGTTGAGATAATCAATAGCTTGAGGACTTGGCTTGGAACCAACCTTGACAAGTAGTTTCCTGATTTAGGGATTTGCGAATTAGCAATTTCTAATTGATTTGGATTGAGTCTAAACTTGTGCCAAGGTCAAACTATAACGATGTGTAAAAGGAAGATGTTAGGTTACAATTATTAAGCACATTTAGGTGACTCTCGAGTGTCTTATAACAGTTACTTAACAAGAGCTTTAGGTATGTTATAAAAAGCCTTGAGATTTGGGACATTTTTAGGGTCACTTATCAAAAGTTTTAGGCTGATGAAATCCATTCCAAAATTTTTCAATTGCCTCTGTAGTTTTGTTTCCATGGAAACATTAGATCATGCAGTTCACGGTTGGACCTTCTTACGAAGAAACATAGTCATTTGAATTCATCATGGTGGACGATATGAAATGAACAATAAAAGTGTTATGGCTTAAGCAAAAGGAACCGGTTGACATGGAAATTGGGAGTTAGGCATAAAGCGTATGTAGAGATTTTACTTCCTTAAAGTTATCTCAGTCTTTGATCCAAAATAAAAAAATGTAAAAAGAAAAAAAAGAAAGTTATCTCTGTCATTGTTATCTAATTAACAAGTGCTATTTGCATCTAGTTCACTTTCTTTTTAAATGGGATAAAAGAGGGCAATTTCACTCTAAGTAGAAATAATATTTAGGGTGTAACTTGGATATTTCGTCCTCTAAAGCATACTATCGAGATAAGGAATATAATCGAAGTGGGCTTAAAATATATCTTATAAAATATAGATAAGGTCCTATAAGGTTTAGTGTAATTTAGAGTCTTAGAAGAATCTTATAAGATTTTTTCTTCTTTTATCAAAACTAATCCTTATAGGGTTTAGTGTCTCTTAAAATTTTATTAAAATTATACAAGGCTTTTCATCTTACAATGAGAACTTGCCTCTATAAGATCATTATGTACCTAATACTTGATTGTCCCACCTCAACTATATAAAATATTTTATTTTGCTTTTGATTTTTAAGATATTGTAACATATTCTTAGAGGATTTTTATAAAAGAATACTCGATATACTTGTTGATTTTCTTAATAAAATTATGTAAGATAAAGTTAATGAAATAATGATACTGTCATTTATTGATAAGCTATTTCAAGTGTAGGCCTCTAAACCCAAGGTTGATCTTATTGGAATAGGGTTGGAGCTCTAAAGTCTATGATTGAGATTCTTAAGGCTTGATTGAGCTCTCTAATACTTATCTGGCCTCTTTTTGATCCACAACAGGTTATCGATATGGATGACACTACACGAATATGAGGCCGACCTCATATGAGGACTTTGTTTAACCTCCTTTTTAACTCTGGCTCTTTAGAGCCAGGACCTCTAACCCATAACAATGCATACCTAATCTATTAACTCAAATGAGGTTTAGGTGGTAATAGTTTGTTTAAGTAAGGCAAGTCAATAGCTGGTGTATGTTTGTCTTGAGATCTTTTCCATAGATCTCAGGATCGTAATCCACATCTTGAAAATAGCTTGTTGAATTTACCTATAAATACTAGGTAAGCCCATAGGTAAGAGGATCTACATTCTCTCATTTATCAAGCCCTTATTATTTCTTTTTTTTTTTTCCTACATACAAGTACCTTGCTAACTATTATTAGAGTAGCTACATTGGGACAACCTCTAATGACCCCTGAAGCTAATGTGTGCTCATGTTACAGGTTTCTTTTCGCCTCAAAACTTTCTCCTAAAATCACCCATCAACATCACCTATAAATAAATCTTCGATAGGCTAAATATGCTTATGTCTAACCTAAGTTACTGGAGCTTACATTAGTGAAGAACAATTATTATTATTAATTTATTATTTTCAGTAGATTGAATTCCTCACCATGCTTTTTTGTTATACTTAGGTGTTGACGATTGATTTTCGTCCTAATGTGCGAACACTTGCAAAACATGAAAACGGTTTCAAAGTACATTGGAGGGTATTCTAATGTGGCATTCCAATGCCTAAGTTAGTTCTCTAGTCATATGGAGAAAGATATCAAGTAATTAAGAAGAATGAGAGAGTCAAAGAGGGTCCCTTACCTGGGAATCTTGCCTGATATTTATAGTAAGTTCATGGAAATTGCACCCGGATTGAATTATTGGACCAGGCTTAAGTATTGCACCGATGGATATAAGCCCATATAGTGATTATCGAAAAATACCTATCAACACTTATCCCCTACTCTCTTTGGTGACAGTTAAAAAAGAGAGTATCTAGGGAAGTTGATTTCATGGAATTTCTAGAAATGTTTGTAATCCTAACCTAAAGAGGCTAGAACGCTTGAAGAAGCAAAGGGATGAGAAGGCAAAAAGCGAAAGTGATCGGTGTACCTATGAATATTGGTATGCCTAAAAAAGCGAAGATCGAGGAGGCGAGAGCGCCTGAGGAGGTGAAGGCTTAAAAAGGCTAATATGCTTGAAGAGGCGAGAGCGCTTGAAGAGGCGAATACCCCTGAAGAGGCAAGGGCTTAAAGAGGCGAAAATGTTTGAAGAGGTGAGGGCCTGAAGAGGTTGATACACCTGAAGAGGCAAGGGCGCCTGAAGATGCGAAGGCCTAAAAATGCCAGATGAGCAAGCAGGTCGTCTGAACAAAACATAATTTACGCTAAGTAGATCCATAGAGTAGGCTGATTGGCTTCTAATCTGTTAATATATAGGACTTTGGTACCAAATGTTGGATTTGAGTGTTTAACCCACTACCATTTTATGGCTGAGGGTTTCCAAGAGGCTCATTGTCTATTTATTAGACATGGCAATTAAATTTATACTAAGTCATTATTTGTTGAATGTGGAACTTAGAGCTATTAAGGAGTTTCCGTTAGTAGATTACATCTGCTTGAGCTTAAAATAGAGAGCATTTAATTGGCCCCAATTCGTCTTTATATTCACATTGGAGTGTCATATGGATAGATAATACATTGTTCAGGAGTCAAGTATGAACAATAACAATTGATCGCCATGAACAACAACGTAAATCACATAGCTCAAATTAAATGATTGAATGAGTCAAAGATAATGATAGAGAATTTTTACTCATCTTTCATTAATGAAAACCAATATGTGAATGAATATATCCTATACTAGCTAAGTGAAGTAGGGTACTTCCATGTGGAGTTGGCTTGGAGACAATCTCAGTTGGTAACCTCATTTGTTATAGTGTTCCAATTTATGGAGGCAATGAACTACTCTGTGACTTATAGTTCGACAACCTGGAGTGACTCGAAAAACATGGCTTCTCGGCTACAGTTAGCATGCATGCTAAGAGTTGCTCGACACGTAAATTACTCTCAAAGGATGGATTCACATGTGCCACAGCTCATGCATCATGTACTAACTTGATTAAATCATAGAATGAACTTAGATCAAGCTGGCATTCATCTCTTGCTATTGAAGTTCGAAAATTGAACCATGATGTACTCGATTATGATGGTTCGAATCGGAATTTGAAAAATGAATTCTTGGTGCTGAGTTGTCCTCAAAAGAGGCTGCTGAAGTTCGATTTGGGGCTACATGATTTGGACAGAAGTGAACTCAACACTTACTTACGAAGTCGACTTTTGTAGAGCTTGATGCATTCAAAAAATTCTCAGAAACTTAAGTCGCACTTAGAAAGTTTATGAAAACTCGGCCATAAAAAGCTTCTCATTCAGAGAGTGTAGCTTGACTTAAAAGCATAAACTATATTAAAGCATTTCCAGTCAGAATTGCATTAAGAATTTGGCTGGTTGAGTGTCACTTCGCCATAGCATAGTAGCGAACTTGAATGAATGGTTTGCAATAAGAAGCTCGGCATTTTTAATAGTCTACTACTTGGCTTCTCGTCCACTTTGCGAGCTACTTGACAACGAAGTTTCTTGGCCATAATGCCACTCGGCAATAACTTATGGTCATTCGATAGATTCTAAACAAATGATTCTCTGTCACTCAGCAATCATTCATCGGAGTTCTACTACTTTGCTTCTTGGCCACTCGGTCGTCGGCATGGACTTAGATATAACTCTTGGCACTCGGCATGTTTAGTTACTGGAGCTTGACTCCTCTCAAGATCAGCGTAGGAGTGTTCAAAATGTGCCAACTCGACGAATTTAATCATAAATTGCTGTGTATTATGGTTAAAAAACTTTGCTTGGCTTGAATTGCATGTCCACAAATTATCGTATGCACTTTAACTTAGAAACTATGTTTGGCTAGGAGTTACAACTTGACTTGTGAAGCTATTGTCGATTAGTGTTGGATGTTGCGGTTATTCATCCTAATAAGCTGAGGGTGTTGTTATGAACATAGCTAAAATAGTTTGGAACACTGGCCAAAAATACAAGAGCTTGAAAGCTTGGAGTGGGAGCTGGACGACTTAACTTCATGCATTACGACACTCAACTCTGTCTTAGAGGGTTGCTGAGCTTTATTTATTGTTACTTGAAGTTGGATCTTGGCATTAGTTAATCACATTGGAATGTTGTACACCTCCTCGGAAGTTTGGAAAAGGATGTCGATGTCACTTAGAAACTTTACTCAACATTGCACTCTAATAAATAAGGTTATAGCCATTTTCTTGGCTACTTGGCATAGCCATGGATCTTTGACTACTTAGTTGTGTTGTTCGGCAACATTTGCTTAGATACTTGGCACAAGTCGACCTTCATACTTTGGATGAACTGCTCGGCCAAATGTGCTTGACATAAACTGTTCTTAGCATTCGGCTATGAAAGCAGTCGTTATGAATAGTGATTAATATCTCACAGTTTGAATATTGACCAAAGTTTCGAAAAACATCCAATTCATGGCCATTAAAGTATATATAAATTGCTGGGCATACTGAAAACCAAAAATGGCAGTTAGGCAAGGCAGTTTTTTTTATCTTAAATTGCAAGTGTTTCCAAAGTGTACCCCTATGGCA
The DNA here is from genome assembly GCA_024138015.1 of Lumnitzera littorea. NCBI lineage: Eukaryota > Viridiplantae > Streptophyta > Magnoliopsida > Myrtales > Combretaceae > Lumnitzera > Lumnitzera littorea. The sequence goes on along the minus strand of JAMXBB010000007.1, from coordinate 10,368,895 downwards.
GTTATCTAAGGTGGTTTTTCTCCTTTCATGATGCAATTAAATCTAAAAAAATGTTGAAATGAGGAAAAAATTTGTCCTTCATGGATTGAAAAACAACAATGTGGTTTCCATGCAGTTTTTACATACTTTTGGAAGTAAGAATAATAAAGAATCATAAGGCTGTAAATTTTTTATGATTCTTTATGATTCCACTGAGGTGGGTTTAGAACGAATTTTGTAAAACTCGAACTCAACTTAATACTTCATGAGGTTTTCCAAAAGTTTATAAGGTATTATACAGGGTTTTTGCTTTGTTTCTAAAAACCTGCCCTTATAGGATTTTGTAAAATTCATTAAAAACTTGACATGACCAGTTAGTACTAAAAAAAATATAAAAAATGGTTTGTGAGTGTATACAAAAAAATTAAGTAAATAGTGTATGAATTGTTTTAAATAATAATGCAAATGGTGTATGATTATTTAAGACTAAACTAATTTATTTTTATTTTAAATTAATACATGATTAATGAAAAGGAGATAGATGGAATTTGAGAAATGTGACTGATTAGCTAAGAGAGAGAGCAAAGACGAGAGAAGAGAGTCACAAAAAATATAAAAGAGAGAAAGAGATAAGGTTAATGTTTTCTCAAAATACAACACATAAAAGAGATAAGATATTTCTTATTAATTATTATATTTTATCATTTACAGCTAATACTAAATTACTAATATCATATTATTATTTTTAATTGGATTTGAATTTTAATCGGAGTTTTTCTAAATTCCAAAATCCAATCCGAAATCCTATAAGATTTGAAAACCACTTCCAAAACTTGACTTAAAACTATATAGTTTTTAAGAGATTGAGTGAATCGAAAATCCTATAATCATATATCTAGTGCCATCCCTAGTTATACCAAAATTCAACCCTAAATTTTATAGGGTTTTAAATTATATTCCAAATAGAGTGTTTATTGGTTTACATGGAACCTCAATGAAAAAGTTGACGGGAAAGATGTAATAACCACACATAAAGAGTGCACAATACACCATTAATTACAAAGTTTAACAAGCATGTTGACTGGAAAAGTAACTAAAGAGTAGCATCATGTCATCAATCTTTGCAATTAAAAAAAAAGTTATAATGGATTGTAGCCCAAATAGGTGGAAAAATTAGTTAGGGCCTCAATTATTTCGGAGATGAAAACAAACTATAAATAGCAGGAAAATCACAATCAAAAGGAACCAAGTTTTCCCCCCACAAAATTACCGTATCTTCTTCCTCTCAACTTTTTTGAGGACATACCATCTCGATTAGCCAGAAATTCTCATTTTTTGTTCCTAAAACTTATCTATGTTTTTTTAAGAACCCCACAAACAACAATATTCTTAGAAAATAAAAACAAAAATTTACAACAATTGTGGGCTATGGGTCTAAGTCTAACTATAGACGTGTTACATTTCTTTATATTGTATCTTTTATATTGAGATATTATTACTATCGGATACAAGAAAATATCGCAAATAAAATTTATGATAAAAAGATTGTTTATATTCATATAGACATTTAAATTAAAAATTTAGCACCATTGAGGCTAACCGAACCTTACAAACTTATTATTATGCAACATAACAAGTAGTGCAAAGGAATTAATTGAGTATTACCATCAAATGTTATTTCTTCACAGGAAAGATAACCATCAACCATAGTTATATCCCCGATAAAACCACTAACTTATGTTTTCAAGTTTAATTGTTTGGATCACCTTCCTCAACTTACAAGCTTCTCAAACTCAACATTTTTTACTAAAAGTAAAAGAAATAATCGAGAGGATGTAAAATTCTTGTATAGATTAAGCGTCATTTAGTTTATTTGTTTTTTATTTTTTGGGTATCTTATTGGTGTCTATTTGAATCTTACATTTGGTAAGAATAAAATATAAAAAAAAGATAAAAACATAACTTTATATATACTTTTATTTTAAAATTTAAAACCTAGCAAGTTTCTATAGAGTTGAATTTATTTACTCTTTATTTTATTTATATCTACAAAAATATCAATTAAAATAATCATTTTCAATGTATAAAATATATTTTTTAAAAGATTTTCTCTTAAAAATATGTAAATTTTTATTTCTTATGTCTTATACTAATCATTATTTTTATTATAATTATGAAATAAAAACAGATAAGATGATTTTTTAAACATTGTTTTTTAAATAGATATAGATGAAAAAAAAAAATAATGCAAATAGTGCCTGAATCATATAATCTATAGTTATCTACTACATTTTTACATCAATCCATAAATTTACATTATGTTTGGGAAGAGGGAAAGAATTAAGAGGATAAAAAGTGGAAGGAGAAAATTAAGAAGAAAAAAAAAAAGGAAAGAAAGAATTATTACATGTTTTTATTTGGATCAAAGGAAAAAATATAGAAAGAATGTTTTTTAAAATAATATTTAAAAATACTTTAAATTACTAAATTATTATATTATCCCTAAAAAGATAACAAGATTTTTAAAAGTAAAATTATAATTAGAATTTTAGTAACTTTTTATCCGAAATCACTCTAATTTAAGGGGAAAAAAAATTTATAAGCTCTAAAGAAAGCTTTCCTTCTTAAATTCATCCCACTCACTTAATTCCAAATAAAAAAAAAATCTTAAAATTTATATTTTTCTCACTTTTCTTCCTTTTTCAACTCCTTCCTCCATACGAAACACGGTATTGGGTCTAAAATATATGATTGGTTATAGACGGGATTTGGGCGAGAAATTGAAGTTTGGGAATGACGTATCACGTACGACCAAGTTCATTTTGACCATCCTGTTTCTCACCAAATAATGCCAAGACATTTAACCAACCGACGACTCGTACGTTCGATGTGATTTCGACTCAGTCGAAGGGTTTTCATGACTTTGTCGAAGTAAACGTCAATTGACGTGTGGCAGCAAATGGCATTGCCGTAGAGTCAGACTTTTCAGAAACTAATTAATTATTATATTATTCTACTCATCAAAAGTTAAAATGAGAAATTTCTCATATGCACGTATCAATGAAATATTATATTAAAGTGTTGAAAATTTTCAAAAATTGTGACACTTTTCAGTATTAAATACGAATACATCTGTTAATATTTTGCTGATGTTGGAATATAGACGCTGATGAAGAAGAGTACTCAATCATACATCAGTCATGTTATTGTTTTTTCTTTTATTTTTTCCTTCCTTTCTTTGGATATTATCTAAACGTGTAAACACATGCATTTGTAAATTCACGTGTTACATTATCAAGATTTGGTTGCGTCATATAAGAGATGTAACATCATTTTTTATTCACACTATTTTCTATAATCTTTCTCTATTTTATGCTACTTAAATAACATTGATTCACTATATTTAAATTACTAACTAGTTTTATCATTAATTTAAATTTGATGCTAAATATTGATGTTGGATGTGTAAATTTTCTACTCAAATATAGTATTACTACGTCAAGTGAATCGATAAATATTAATAAAATTTTGATACGTAAAATTATAATTAATGCTTTTTAAAAGTAAATATATTTATTATTAGATATTGAAATATTATTAATACTTATATATAACTTATCGATTTAATAGCATATTGCTATGACTAATTCATTTTTCTAAGGTAGTGAAGAATGATAAAAAAGCCAAATCAAGACTTTGAGAATTGAGACAAAGGCTTAAGCTAGACTTAAGGAAGGGCTATGTTTGACTAGTGAATCTATTAGGACCCGACTTATCAGTTTAATGAACTGGCCTAGAGTCGGATTGACTGGGTCCGACATGAGATTGGACCTGACAGGTTCGGCGGGTCTATATAGATCATGAGTGATGATTTGCCTAAACTGGTGGGTTGGTGACCTAGGGGGTAAACTGGTAGTTTAACTTGTCGGTTTGATCAAGTTTAGTGAGGAAAAATTTTTTTTTCAAAAAATTTTCAATTAATTAGTACTTGCAATTTTTCTCCTATCTATTTTATATATTTGATACTTAGATTAGATAATTTTTTTTAAAAAACCTTAATCAGATTTTTTAAAAATTTAGGAGTTAGTGATATTACTATTTTTTTTAAAATTAAAAATTTTAAAATAAAAATTAGTTTGTACAGTATGACTTTTTTTTTTTAAATTGAAATAAATAATCACATAAATATAATGGTTTTTTTTAATATAAAAACTAAGTAACACACTAAAGGTTTTAAAAAATATATAAAAATTATTCTAAAGTTATGATTATATGATTCATATACCAGATGCATAGGTAATTGCCAACGTAGTACGAAAAAAAAATTTAATTATCGTTGAAATATAATAACAACATTCTTATTACATCTCATATATAATATAATTTTTTAATTTATGATACAATACTGTCACGTAACGGAATATTGTATAAATATTTACTATCTAAATTTAAATTTCTTTCAAATTTAAAATTCATATATATTAATACATATAATTCAGGAAAGGAGAAAAATAAAACTATTCGAAAAAAGGGAAAAATGTTAAAATAAATAAAGAGAGAATAGATTATAGATCAAAGAATCGGCTTATGAATTGGTAAGCCTATTGAATCTGCTTGAAACCATCCTTAATCGAGCAGGTTACAGTTCATAGGCCCTTAAGCCTCTAACCTGATGCATCCGGGCCGGATTTGATGCAATCCCAAGTCTAGCCTGAGCCGGTGTGAAACGTACTGTCGCTCGCAAAGCTAACCCAGCCACTCATATTATTTGGCAAACGGCTACAAGCTCCATTATATTTAACCTAGCCACTAACTTGCCTACAAGTACACTATACCCCAGCAAGTCAAAGTGTGCATCAACGAATTCCTAGAAAGCATTTCAATTCCACTCTCTAATCCTAAATTGAATTTCATTATAATACCTCTTAATTACCCTTTTTTTCTTTTCAACTAAATATGGTATGGACATGGAAAAAGGAGAATGGAACCTATTTCATTATAATAGAAGAACAATAGTCTATCATATGAGCTATAAAATTTTATAATTGTTATGGTAATCGATAAATTAACTTATGATTGCATTCTAATTTTGAATAGAAACCTCGAAGTCATTAATATATGATTTTCTTTCGAATGAATAAGAAAATAGAAATTGAAGCTGTGATTATAGAACTCAATTTGTACAGAATTTGTGGCTAATACATACCAAAATCTTCAACTATATTATGAAGTTGGATAAATAGCATTTTCATCCTCTAATTATTGACCGTTTGAATAGATATTTAAACCTGAAAAATATGATTTTGCCTCACAAAACTCCAAAAAAAAAAAAATGTAGGTAATTGTCTTTTAATTCGAATTCCTCCATATTTTGGGAGAAAAAAGAAAAAAAAAACAATTCCCAATTGTTGGAAAGTGATATTTTAAGAGTTTTACAATCTGATTGCTAGCTTTACGATCATAATGCAATTTAATTGTTCCACCTTACCATACTAAGTAGCAAATGATTTGGATTCACTATGTGTTAGATCAAATTTAATTTACAAGAACACAAAGAGGAAGCAAATTTCATAAATAATCTCTTATTTATTTTACAAGAATCAACAGAGACTCACATAGCTATCAACCGCACACCAAAAGCTAAAAACAAAACATGAAGTCCTGAATCCATGTGATATACCTCTCAATAAACAACTAAATGTGACAACAATATGAATCGATGAACATGAGCCTCCTATATGTATAGATTCTCAATCACATCCTGAGAGCTGGACCTAGTACAAGAGAGGCGATCAAGACGGCGAAAAATGAGGGAGAAATGGTGGTGGCCGGCGAAGAAGGGGGTTCAGCAGATGGTTCCAATTGAGCAGACGCCGTGAGAGCCACGGTGGCCAAGAGGAGGACCGCTAGAGCAATATGCATTTTCCTAGGGATTGCCATTTTATAGAGTATTTTTCTTCTTTTAGGACGAGAGCAAAAAAAAGAAAGGAAGTGAAGCTGAAATCTCAATCTGTCATGTCCCCACTATTTATAGAAAATGCAAAAATGCTCATATGTCAGCATAAATGGTTTGACGATGTACACAGATGAATTAAAAAATCAATGTGAACAGGCATTATTGGTACGAATTTTTTAAACACAGTGGTTGATGTATTCAAAATTATGTATATTATTGTCGTGGACTAAGTATTTCGTATAACATATCAAAACAGACCAACTTTTATGAAGTTGAGGGGAGCTTTCTTGCAACTTGCTGGCGATTAGGTAGATAAGACCTAAACTGTTATTTTATTGGACAACGTTCAAGACACGGTTGGTGTTGAAATTTTGGAAATTTAAAATTATAGCCGTCCAAAAAAGGATTCATTCAATAATATATGTAGATTATTTATATATATAATATCTATAACTTTTAATCATATTCAAATACGTGATAATGATAATAAATGGTTTTTAAAAAGATACCATTATATTATCACATATTTAATTATGATCGATAACTACTTATATAGCTATACATAGCGAATTAATACTTATTAAATCTTTTTGCTCAACATATTGGTGTGGACGCTTGTTTTAATACCTATTCAATCTTTTTCTTGAAGTCTTATAATATTTCTTACGTACAAGAAAGTAGAAACTTGGAGTAAGGTAACAGGAAAAATTTACTAAAAAATCAGTTACTCTGTCCTCTCAGTGTAATATCTTAAGGCCAATAAAAAAGACGCAATTGCTAAAATAATGTAAAGGGAAAATGACGGTGCCATATGATCTTGTTATTGCGTTATAAGGACGTTTTCATTTTAATTACTACACTATCTCGATATTCTAAAAGCTAGATCAAATAAATTAGAAAAAGGTAAGTTTTAGATACATATATTTATATTTTCTTTATGCACACCCTATATTTAAAATGTACCTATAGACTCCCAAATCTATTAAAAAAAATCATTTTTCAGCCTATTTTGTTACTGTCCTTGAATAAAATATTAAAAAAAAAACACTATAATTCATAAGATATCATAAATTAAAGAGTAATGGTTATTTATTAGTCTAATCGCATTTTCTAAAAAGATTTTAGGATTTAAATGCATAATTTTAAAAATAAAGGGTCTAAGCCCATGTGAATTAAAGAAGGGGTGGGTACTTTTACAATTTATCCTTAAGGAAAAAAAGAAAAAATCACGATGGCATTAGTATATTCAATTCATCAAATTACCTATAACTTCACCGTATCAAATTACTACTACCATGTCATGATATATGTGCGTAAGATCAACTTAGACCTTTACTTTAACTCTTTCTCATCGAAAATTCCAAATCACAAATTTATTCCCACATTCAAATTTTCATAGAATTAGTTATAAACTAATAACGAATCATTGTAACCTAACGCGATAAATTGGTTATATAATTATATATGTCTGAAATAATTAATAATTGATACACAAACTTGTTAAATTATAAGTGGGCTCAATCAAAATAATTAACAAAATTCAGCAAAATCAAAACAACTCACCATCGAATTTATCAACAAGAAATAATTTAGCTTAAATCCACTTAAATTTTAAAAAACGAATTACGCAAACATCATTCACCACCGTATAAAGTTAAGGGTATGTTTATTTTAATCAGAAGTGCTTCAAACTTTTTTTGTTTTTTTCCTTTCTATATTAATTATAATCGAATCTATACAATCGCCAAGTATTGTGTTTGTTGTTAATATGATGCTACTATTAGTGGATTTTTGTGGTAAGATATGGTATAAATCAACTGTACTAATGGAATTTTGGTGATAGTGATTAAAAATCATGGAAAATACGTGAAAGGCGCCTAAAATAATTTAAAAAAGAATGACAAGTTTGTAAATTTGTATAAACCGGTTTAATTAATAACTCTCCATTTACCTCAGCACCACATGTAGCCTCTAAAATGTACAGAGTGAACTGAAGCCCCTCTTAATATCTTTTCTTTTAGCAGTTTCTACAACAGATTGCCTGCCTAAGAAACATATATTCCTTTCTTTCCCTCTTATCTCCCTCGACTCAAATTCTCTTCTACTCTAAGGAACCACTTCTGTAAACAAAATTAAGGTGATTCTCTCCATCTTTCTCCTCTTTTCTTTCTCTTCTTTCTACAGTGTCCTTTCGAAAAGTTTTCAGGCCTTAATGAATGAATTGATGAATTTAGAGAAGTCTTTGTCTTAGTCTGGGGAGGAAGTTGTAATTAAGGCACGATAAGTGTTTTCTTCCTTCTTAATCGTGAATTCTGGCAAAAGATTTTGTACAGTGGTGGGTTTTGGTGAAGATTCTTTGATTTACAATGAGAGTAAATTGATGTAACAATGGAGAATTGTCAATCTAAGGAAAGATATGTAAGTCGGTCTTATTTTAATTTTTTTTTGTTGAGAGAATCTTACAATTAAGTAATGTACAATTTTAGGGAGGGAAATAATGTCTTAAGGATGAGTGTTTGTACAGTGGTGTGATTGAAGTACTGATGTTAAATCATATTAAATCAGTTGTATGTGTCGCTTTTATTATAGAAGTTGTGTTGTTGGGATTCCACATGTTGGGCATGTTTTAAAATTGTTTTCATGGAGTAAATTGAAGCCAAGAATTGTTTTTGGAAGTGTTTAATGGATCTTTCTATTTTTAAGAGGAGCTTTGGAGTTTGTTGGGTGAATTGGGGCCTTCTTAAAGGGTTCTTTTTCCACACCCCCCAACCCCAATATTAACGTAAATCTAACCATAGAAATATGATTCTAAAAAACTATAATCTGAAGCTATCCTATGCTTGTTTTTAGTATCTAATTATCGGTTGGAGTTGGCGAGTGTGACTTGGGTATGTGATTACTTTTCTTCGTGTTTGTTATTTTAGAAAGTTTAATCAATTTGAACATATAGAAACCTTAATTCGATGTTGCACATACTTAACCAAGATTGAAAGATCTACAACTATAAGTAATCCAATAGATATCTATTGATAGGTAGCTACAATGTCCTAAGTTGAATCGTGTATCAGAGTGGAGTGATAGGCATTGACTTGCACAATGGGTTATTGACTAAGGTGATTGTCGAGGTATGAGTTAGTGAGTTGGAAGAAAGTTGCAGTAGGGTCATATTAATGATACGAGACACTCGTATAGACTGGTATAATGGATCAATATTGTTAATGGTTATTTTGGTAGTTGTCTTGGAATAATGCAACTATTTTTGTTGGACTTGTGGGGTATTTTGGAGTGCTCACAATCAATTATTAGGAGTTATGAGCTACTTTAGATTGGAACAACAACATTGTATTGATTATCGTTTGTTGTTCATTGCATTAGAATTAAGTTATATGCAACCACGTATTGCTTGTTATGCATATGTGCTTGTGGTGGTTATATATTGGGTGTTGGTTTACCCCTTTATGAGAACTCTTTTTTTTGGGTACAAGAATAGATTTGCTTACACTAGTTATGACGACAAACTTGAGTTCAAAATCAATGTTAGTGTGCCAAAGATTTAATAATAATAAGTTGATATAATATAGGTTTAGCTGTTTAGTTTTTTAGTTGTTATATATCGTAGGGTTGTAAAATGTTATAAACTAAAAATGTAATTGTGAGAGTTTATATATTTTGTGGATTTTTAGTTAGTTCCAAACTTGCCGTGCTCAGCAATATGAGTATGCAATGGGCTGCTCATTTTGCTTGTTTTTGAAGCATGATAATATGAATAAAAATAAAGAAAATGATTTACTATTTTAAAAAACAATGATTACCTTCCTTATAAGATTTTTTATAATGGTTAGGCATCAACCCTAGTCATGAACTATAACATTTATATTTTGCCATCAATTTCCCTGTTAAAAGCCACTTATAATCACAGTTTATTGAATCATAAACTTTGATTATAAAAAATATAACAAGATTTAGAAAACATTTTTTGTGAGAACAATCTCTATGCCATATGCTACAAATTAGAGGCAATACATGTTTGAGCTTCTACTCAATTTATGTTCTATTTAGTGACAATTGAGTTGAGTGCTGTCTTTAGTTAAGTTAATTAAAAACTAAATGAAACAAAACAGAGTTTGATTTTATTGTTTCATGAGACCTACCCTTAGAGTACCTGCATTTCCCTTTAGAGAACCTATCTACAAAGATATGTTTAATATTGTCTACAAAGATATGTTTAATATTGTTGGTCCTTGTATTACATAAAATGTTTATATACACTTTAGAGATATATTAATTTATCTAGCGTCTAGAGCTTATGATGTTCTGATGGCGATGGAACGGTTTTTAGTTGGTAATGATTATTTGATGACAAGAGCTAGTGGTATGTGTTGGAAGTAGTTGAAGTAGGTACTTATTAGAGATGAAGATGAAGTACAAAATATAGAAAAAAAAAATAAAAGTTGATTTCCATCTTTAAAATAATAGAAACCCTTCTTAGTAAAAGCATTATTGATTAATTGTTTTGATTGTAATAGCTGTTTTGTTAATTGCTGATTACTTAATGATAGAATCATGTGGTAAGTTATAATAACAAAAGGAGGTAGAAGCTGTTGAGGAGCAATTAAAGAATTATGGACGGAGAACCCACGATGCAGACACCCCTTTCCCTTTAGGTTTAGGTTAAAGTGTAGAGCCAAATTCTTTTACTACTTCACTTTGATGTGCACACAGAGAAACAAAATATTGAGAATGTAATGGATGTTGAAGGGAATTAGGCTTAAAAGAGGAGACTTCAATGAGTACTTCCGATGATTTTCATACATATTTGTCTAAATTCATTTAGGGATAGAAATTTGGGACATGTGATGCACTCAATTCCCACCTTAGTTGATAAAGAACTAAACATTCTAGTGACAAAAGGAGACAAAATGTACAACTTTCTAGCTCGGAGCCCTAAAGGCTTTAGGACTAAATGGCTCTTCAAGAATTTTTTATCAAAGTAATTGGCATAATAATATGGGTGAGAGCGTTAGTGGATTCGATTGAGTCTTTCTATAATTCAGGTCAAATCCTGGTTGCTCTTAATCATATTAAAATTGTTCTCTTTCCTGAAATCGTGCCTCCAAAAGAAATTGGGCATTTCCATCCTATCAGCGTTTGCAATTTTATCTTCTAAATCAGCGCTAGAGTCCTATTCAATATGTTGAAGCCAATCTTGCAATGCCTAGTGGCAGGACTCCGAAATCTGTGTCTCTGGATGAGAACACCATAATTGCCTATGAAATGTTGCAATTTTTTTTGAAAAACAAGCAAATGGGTAACAAAATGCGTTGTGCCCTAAAACTTAACATCAACAAAACTCATGATTGAATCAAATGAGATTTTCTTTAAAGGAATACTTCTTGGACTTGTTTTTTCTGAGATTTATAAAAGATGGGTAATTGAGTGTGTCCCATCATGTCACTATTGTTAATGGGAAACTAATAGGTTGTGTACAATGATTTAGAGGTCTTTACACAGGGCCATTCATTATTGCCTTATCTGTTCATTTTGGTGGCAAATATGTCTTATCATAAAAATGGAATATTGAAAAAGCAATAGAGGATAGGTGTCTCTTTGGAATCATATTAAGCATTACTTGCCCCCACCATGTCACAGCTTCTTATTTGTTGATGGTCCCCTCCTTCTTTCTTGACACTTCTTTCGCAAACGCATGGGTTTTGAAAATTAAAACCAAGGTCACTGTAAGGCTTCAGGCTAGAAGGTAAATTTGTAGTAAGTCAAACATCTACTTGAGTAAAAACTCCTTATAAAGTTAATGAATAGTCGGCCTACAGTTTCATCAGGTGCTCTTCTTTTTCAGCCAGGAGGCTCAGCGGGCTTTTGACTTGAAAGGGTTTTATTATGCTGTAAAAGGAGCATTTAGAGTACTTGGAAGTGATGACGACACAAGACAGCAAGACAAAGCACCGGCGGCGGCATTTAAAGTAGAATCTCCAATTGGAGAGCAAGAGCCCTTAATTTCTTTTCTTTATTTTTTTTTATTCATCCATCAGCAAACAGCAGCAACTCGGACAATCAATGGAATTTGAAGCACTTATTTGCAGATATCAGAACTTAGATTGACCAAGGTTCATGTCAATTAGTCTCAGCTTATTCCTGCGTCTAAAGCTAACATAATAATGTACTAGGTAGCAACTCAAAGCAATCCTTTTCTTTTATTTTTTTGATAACTCTGTTTATGATGACCTCTTGGGTATACTAGGTGCTTTTTAAATTTAATATCAATTCCCATTGTGCAAAAAGAAAGAAAAGGAAAAAAAAAAAAAAAGAGGTTAGTGAACATAAATATTAATGGTACCTTAAAACCACTTATAAAGATGCGAATTAAATAAAAAAAAAATTATAACTTTCTTATCTATTTATCTTTTATTATGAAATTTTATAATTAATATCTAAAGTTTTATTTTGAAACTCTTAATACATATCTTAAAAGATCTCAAATAGAAAATATTTTGTTAAAAGTAAGAAAACAATTTTTTATATTAAAAACCAAACTCACCCTCGTATGACTTTGTGATCGAGAGTACTTAGTAATAAAAATAGGTTGTATGTAATGGTAAACAGCACAAATGGTCGGTTGGGGTTGGGTTGGGTGGGGGTGGGTTTGTTATGGGAAAAGATTTTTAAAATCAGGACAGAATCATTTTCTTATTTATTTATTTATCTTTTTTAAAAGTAACCATTCTCCTAAATTCTTAATCATTTTTAGTAGAAGTACTAGTAGCAATCACCAAACTTGGCTTTCAAAACATTTTAGAAAAAGCCATTCCATAAATTCTTTAATTATTTTCAAATTAGCATTAACAAGCATAACATTTAATCTTTGTTCACACCTTATTTTATAAACACAATCAATTTTGTTTTATAAATATTTATCGTTATACATTGACGAAATAATCCGTGTCTTCATGGGCATATTAAGTATATTGATATTGACATCCACTTTACTTAGGATCGAGTGATGAATGGTTTTTTTTTTTTTAAGATTTTTTCTATGCCCTCAAAACGCTTTGGTATACTCCAACTTAAGGGAGATGTGAATATAATCAATTTTGCTTTATACATATTTACTTGCATAACTGTTCGTATAGAAGCAGGGAGAGTTAGTTAGCCACATTAGGACTTATATATATATATATCTGTTTGTAACAGAAACAAACTAACTAATACATTTCTTCACTCACATAAACTCTTTCTTCCCTCTGCTCTCTCAATGCTCTCAATAGAAAAGTAATCTTCACTAATAGCTACTACCAGTTTTCTTCGAATTCTTGAAAGGCTACAGATTTCACATTGTGAAATAGAGATCTTGTAGGCCATTTACTTCACTCGACTTCGACAAGACATAACTGTCCTCAAAACTATTCTAATTTGGCTCGATAAATGCTTAAATTTGATTCAAAGTTGAACCCACCGACCTAGAGATCTGTGAGAGATTGGTCAACGAGCTTCACCCAAGTTTAAGTACTAATTGAGTTTGCGTAAACTTCGAACATCGGTATGATTTCAATTAGAAGAAAATATCTCCCAAATAAAATGAATTTAAACGAGTTTAATCAAATAGGAAGCTTTTGAATGCCTCCTCAACCCAAGTTTGAAACGCTGCACCAGTGTAACATTGTACTCACCATGACATATTTATAATGTCAAAAACACCCACAACCAAAAAGTAAACAGCAACAAATTCTAAAAAATTTTCCTACCTTTCTGTACATCTGGGAAGTGTTGAAGAGAGACAGATATAGATGCCTGATTTACAAGATAATGAAGGTCCCGTTTGGTACAACTGAATGTAGCTACCACCTGATGTATGTATAGAAAGCAAAAGGAGGGGAAAAATTTGGAACTCCTTTATGCTCACTATAATTAAGGATTGAGCTGCTATCATCGCCGTCCATAACCCAAAACCTTTGGGGCCTGCACTAAAAGAGGATCCAATGTACTTGGAGCAAACTTTCTCGCAAAAAGAAAGCAAATCTGCGTAGTTTGATTATTGTAGGTGCACCAACGATTTTCATTAATTCTTTTCAGGAAGTCTTCAGTGATATCTGCCTTCCCAAATGTAGCTGGGTGAGCACCACCTCTTGACCAATCCACCCATGTAAGGCTTCTGTTCGCCAAGTGATGTGCTGCTTGAATGGTTAGCATGGTAGGAAAATAATGTTCGTCGACATAGCATGCTGGTCTGCAGAAGGTCTCAAATTTCGGGTAGTATGTGGAGTCTTCCACTATGTTTATAGCAAGTTTTCGGTCTATTTCAAACCATTGTGATCCCTTGCGCCACTGGTCTATGGTCACCTCTGGAGCCATGTTAGGGTTGTAGCGTCCTCTTCCATAAGGGCCTGGATCATCGAATACACCGATGAAGCTATATCTCGACTTCATTATGTAGTGATAAATGGTATTGAAATTATAGAGAGGAATGCAAGACTCCGAAAGGAGGATGAAATATTCATTGTAGACATCTAGTAATGCATTGGCTAGAAGTCTTTTCTCTGCATCACACATACTCATTCTCCCCCACTCAGAGACCTGCGCAAAGATAAAGAACTCGATAACTAAAAGCTGAGTTTTCCTGCCTTCTTCCAACAAAGTCACAGTGCTTGAAATAGAAAATCAGAAAGCAAATGCAGCATATCTAGCAAAAGCTACCAGTTCAAATACAATGGTAGAGAGAGTAATCAATCGTGTGAAAACATTTAATCGCATGTTAAAATTCCATATTCATCAAGACAACCAAAAAATGTAGTGTCATGTTAGTTATCAAGTCTTTGTATTTAGACTCCACTTTTAACAGAATCTAATGAAACAATCATGTAAATGCAACAAAATCAGCCATTTTGGTATAAACTGCAGATAAATCAGCAAGAGCAACCTGATTGAAATGTGGATTTAAATACCAGGAAGCAACTTCAGTTAGAAACCCCTCATATTTATAGCAGGTCTTATATTTATTTCGTCTTTGAAAATCATGGCAACTACCAAAAGCACCAGAAGCAGGCATCACGATAGGCATTGAGTACATGTAGCCATACTCTAAAATGGAAACCCAGCCTTTGAGAGAACTTTTGAGAAAAAAATACTATGCATTTGTTTTAGAAGAACTCATGTGAAAAGATAATTTAGGACCAAAATAAATACTATGATCTTTGGCTATGATAGCTAAACCCAGCCCAGTTTCACTGTAGAGACCAATAATGTACAGATCCTCCTCTGGGTAGCAAACACCAAACAACCTAGTTAGCACCATGTTAAGCAAGTCATATTGCCTAGAGAGTGCATATGCTACAGCATTAGAAATCCTATGCTTATACTTGAGGGAGACGGAAACATTCCACACCTATTGAGAAGATGATGCAGGGTGATATCATGGCCAAGCTTGGTTGAGCGGTATAATCTATGTGGACATATGATTGGGAAAAGTTTAACTTAACATACGAATAGGTTCTATTTTACTTTTTTGTGCAGATCTTATCAACCAGCTTGAACTTAAAACTCATAAGGGGCACTTGACTTTACCTCATGCCATACATAGATAAAAACAATTAGCTAAACAGAGCTATAGTGAATACAAGGCACAGACTAGACCAACACTGGTACATGAATGAGATAGCTATTATCTATTTATTTTCTCCTAATGTGCAGCAGTAATCTACCCATCTTGCTCTAAATCTTATGTCCTACCTTAAATATATAGCACTATGTAGACATAGAAACAACAATATCCACCCTGGTTCGCTGGCAAGAAAAACATTTTAGCATGATCACCAAATTTCATAGAAGAACCAACCTTAAAAATTCATATGCAAACGACAGTTAACAACAGAAACCATTCTTTTTTTTTTTTTTTTTTGATAATTAATATATCAGCAACTAACAAAATAAATGAAAAATTGAATGGTTCCTTCCTTTGTTTTTGAATAATAAGGATTGAATAAATTCCTTCTTTACTAAAGTGTTCAACATGACCCAGCACCATACCACCCAAAGAACATTTAGACAATGACTAAACTTACAATTTTGGCACATGCATGACTTAATAAAATTCCCGTGCTAGCTAAGTCCAATTTACGCTCTGTAAAAATTAATAAAAAATCATTATGCTGTCTAGATAGCCATTACTGCTAGCTTTGGTGGGGGAACAATTTCCTAAGATTTCTAATCATCATATCTTCAGTATTTTCCTCAATCTTGAATTTCTCAACAAAATCTAAGCTTCATCATAAATCTATTGAAAGATAATTGCCATGGGACCATACTTGCCCTCTACGCTTAAAGCCTCAGCAAAACCAAACCCATTTATTATTAATGTTTAAGTTTTCTATTATATTGGATCTTCAGTTTCAAATCGCAGCTTATAAGAACCATAATTGAACTGCCACCCTCCATGCATAGTACATAGACTATAATAGCACTGCATTCACACATTCAAACATAACTGGCCTTACATGACTATAGTTGATCTGATATTCAACAGCCATCTAAAAATCCAAACGTTGCAATTCTGATATTTTTCAGGACCACTTGGACAATGGACATGAATCTACTCAGGCATGCAACATAGCTTAAAGGTTATCATCACATGTAAAAGCATTTACCAAAAAGGGAAAACTTACTATGCATCAAGACTAAGGTTGTCCAGATGAAGCAACAACCAGTGCAAATTCTTAACAATAATTAATAACTCATGGAATAGTAAAAAACATAGGTCCATGAGAATGTAAACAGGCAATTCAGATAGGTAAAACTGAAGCATACCTGACTTGGAACCTGTCTTTTGTAGAATGATGAGTTTTGTGGAAAATGAGCATGGAATGATGGATGAGAATGAACATAAATCGAATAAAGCCCCTCATGACCCTTAAGAAACTGATCCCAGAGAGGAGCTAGTGGCAATGGCCCCTTGGTCAAGAACATAAAGGCAATCTTCGGAACTCTTCTAAAGGGATACTTCTTAATACGGGGCACGAGTGTTGCTCTCCAGAACAGTTCTTTATCAGTCATATTGTGAATTAGATTCAATGGAGGCCTAATCCAATAATCTAAATCGTATACTTCTTCATAACAAGGCTGGAAGCTGGACTTCACTGTGGTGACCACAGTTTGAATTCCAAAGTGTCGGATCGTGTATATACTAATGACTAAAAATGCAAGACATACTGCTAGAAACAGCGCAAACAATTGAAGCAATCTCAGTGGCAAAGGCCTCGATGGATTAGCCCGAATTACAGTCAGAGGGTCTTTACCTTCCTCCAATGGTAAAACCCTCCCTTGCATATTGATCAATCCACAAATTCAATCGTCACCTCTTGGGGAATATATCAACAACTTAGATCCAAAAGCTACTCCTCTGTGTACTTCTCGTAAATCAATCGGATTTTAATGCATCGTATGAGAAACCTTTCTCACAAAACAGCATCTTATAGCATAAAACTATACAAAGATCCAACTTTTACCGCACGACTATGTGTATCACTAAGCAAAAAGCAATATGCTTTAAACAGATCTGACTAAATAACTAAAAACCCAGAAACTCCTTCTCAATCATAGGCCTTATAACACATATAAATCCAAAAGGATACTTTAAAAGCTGAAACTTATTGAGCCCTGAACCATAAAGATCACAACTTTAGGAACTAACCCAGAAACTTCTTCACATACGTAAGCCAAATAACAGAGAAACTCCGACAGGGCACTTCAAAAACTGATAATTCTTGTGCACAAATACGTAAAGATCAAAACTTCATTAATCAATCCAATAAGGGATTGAAGAGTGGAAGATAAAACATACCATGAACCCTCAGGAGAACAATTTTCGTTCTTTTACTTAAATTCAATGCGCAAATTAGGCCAGATTTTGTGGGAGAAAGAAGTTAGGTAATTAAAGAGAGAGAGAGAGAGAAGAGAATAAGAACAGTGTGGGTACAGATTCCAACGGAATGGAGGAAACTGGGAATCTAAATAATAATAACGGACAAGGAGAGAGAAAAAGAGGAAGTACTAAAAGGAAAAAAGCAACGTGTGTGTCATAAATGAGTACTTTGTGGGGTTGTGACAGAGAAGAAGAGAAAATTGGTGTGTGAGTGAGGGATTCCGGCAGATTTCGTGAGTTTAGTGGGGTGGGGGGGTGGATGTGATCACAGGAAGAAGAAAAGGGTTTGTCGGGTAATGATGGTCTTAGTCTAAGTCGTGTTGTATGCTCAGTGCGTGATTGGTGGTTTCGCTGTAAGATTACGATGTCTGCTGTGGTTTGTGTGTGATTGTTTTGCCTAGTTAAACATTAAAAGATAAATGAGGAACGAATCTGCTTACTGCACGTTGGATAATCAGATGGACACCGTATATTATCGATACTTCATCTATATCTATTGCAGATCTTGATTTTGGGATGATGTTTTACTCTTAACGATTTGTAGTAATAAAACCATCGCAAAGCAGGAACCTCAATGGGATTGTCCTATAGATATGTATGCTTTTTGGGATGGTCTATATGAGATTTATAACCACCAAATTAGAAGATTTTGACAATTTGCTCAATTCCTTATTAAATAAAAGAAAAGAATAAGTACGCTTTTCTTTTCCAAGCGTGTTATTCCGTAAGAACCAATCAAGTTTCTCTTCTTCTTCATCTTTTATATATATATATATGTATGTATGTATGTATGTGTGTATGTGTGTGTTGGGTAGAATGACCATTTTAAGTTATGGATAGCAACTATTTGCTAAAATTAAGTTGCTTTAGCTAGTTGAGGTGAGTATAGTTCGGTTTGATACAGTTCGCTTCTTTCTTATTGAACCAAATTTAATATAATGATTCAATTTTTTTAAAAGTCAACCTAATCATATAGTTTGATTTATAAAATTTTTGAAATTTTTTGAATTTAATTAAAATCGGTTTAGTTTGTTTTGATCCACGATTTGAACTGTTTGTATTAAAATTTCATTAAACATTTTTATATCCAATAAATATGAAATTTTAAATGAAACTCACTCAATTTAATTTTAATAATTGACATAAAATTAAGATAAAGAATAACAAGATATTAAAAGTTTGATAAAATCTATGAAGATTGATGAAAAAAAATATAAAAAAGTATAAAATAACTATATAAAATTTTTTATTTAACTAGATGATTTGGTTCGCGGTTCGCTTTCTTGAATAAAATTATGAACCGCAGACCCAATGGTTCATAAAACAATCAATTTCTTGGTTTGATTCATGGTATGATTTGCAGTTCGTGATTTTTTTATCTAACCTTATCCCTAGGTAAGTGCTTGTCACTCCTTGACCTTAAGGTGTTTAAAAGTATTTCTTTTAGTTTCATTTATTTATTTTTATATATTTTATTACATTATTTATCTAGTATAGGTGAAATGCTGCCATTTATCATTTATTAATTGAAATTAATGGTGCTAATAAAAGTTTTATTTGCAAACAATGAGGATTTGATAGATAAGATGTCACGTTTGGATTGGTATATAAGAATGGTTTGTAATGAAATGGGATGGAATGAGTATTGGAATAATAAATCATTTGCAAAATATTGTCGAATGGAATGAAATTAAATAATATTAAATACGAAAATAGTATTAATTGTTAAAAATAGCTTTAGTTATTGTGTGTTATAATTTATTTGAATGTTAAGTAAGTAATTTTAAATTAGTATAATTAATGAGGGTAGAATGGAATTGTGATTTCGTCTTCATGAAGATAGAATCAAATTCCCTTTTAAAAGCAAAGGTGGAATAGAAGATTTCAAATTATACTTTTAAACATGGAGAAATTAGTGGAATTTAGAATTGTGATTTTATTTTCATCTATTCCTTTGTACCAAACATGAAAAGGTCTAAGATTCAAATAGAAAATTGAGTTGAGATTAAAAATCTATTTAACTTCCTCCCTTTCCCTTTTTTTTTTTTTTTTTCTACATATGTGTTCTCCCTTCTCTTTTGGGTAATTGTTATGTTATCATTTTAGGAGGGAGGAAACCAAATCTAATTTATTCCCTTAAAGTGTTAGTATTTGTACCTTTGCACGCGCATAGGTTTGGTGTAGTGTGATTTTTGTTGTGTTGGAGGTCCCTTCCTTCCTTCCAGCGATCCCCAGTCCGGGATTAGAAAAATGTTGATGTGAGCATCCAGCGCCACCATAATAGTAAGCCACCCATTCTCTTTAACCGATAAAAGGAATATATCGATAAAAGTAGTGGTGATAAGGTGATAACATTAAGTATTTATATTTCTTTAATAAGGAATTGATTAAAAGGGATAATAAGGACAATGATATCCCGCCCTTTTATTCCTCTAGCCAAAAAATTATGGAACGAAAAGCATATAGAGAGCAATATTTGACGTGTCTTTTTCTAATATGATAGATATATAAAATCGTCTGCGGTATTTAATTTTAAAATGATTTTTTTAATCCATATTGTATCAAGATCTATTTTATATCTAATTTACATATATGTAAAAAATATGATAGTTGAAAACTATCTAATCTATATTTTATATGTGTTTATTATATTCAAACTGATATTTGGATTAATTGTATATTTTATGTCTTATTATAATTATGATGAAGATAGTGATAGGAAAATAAGAGTTGAAAAGTGAAAATTCATATAATATAAAAGAAAAAGGTCCAAAAAAATATTTTAATAATTAAAAAATGAAAATTTAATCGGATTATTTTTTATTTTGTAAAATTAAAAAAAGTAAAAAAAAAAATTTACTTTATATGATTTTATTAGATACTTCATTTTATATGAAGAGTATATATATATATATAATTTTATTTTCTGGTATCTTATTTTGGTCAATACGTAGTGTGAAAACGGTATTAAAAAGATGGAGGAAAATATAAAAATAAGATGAACTCAACAATTACATCATAGGACCATACATAAGAAGATTATGAAGGTATAAGAAAACTCATGGTCGTATGAATAAGTTTTCTAGTTACTATACAGCCACACCCATTATAAGTAAGTTATTCAAACAACTGTTATGTTGTGGAACAACTATATGAATGCAAAATCATCCGTTCGTTGATCTAGAAGCCAATACAGCCAAGGACCTTACCGCGTAGTCTAACGATCATTAAGAAATGCAAGCAGATGTGATTCAGGTCAACCTTTAGATTTTGTTGAACCGTAGTTCCAGATTAGTCAAATTTAGAATAATCAACCATATAGCAAGCGTTCCAAGATGTGCATAACAAATGATCGATTAACAAGACGGTCAATACGCAACTATATATCTAGAACGAGTGAGCACAATTAATGTAGCATATCATAGAGACCCATTCACCTCAATCTGATATTTTACTTGAAATAATTTTCTACTGTTTTAATATCACATTTTGTATATAAAAATGGTCTGAAATACAACGAGTTGAAATGTAATGGAACTTGAATAATAAATTATTTCTTGTGGTTGGGAATGTCTAAGGATAAAATGTAATGGAATTAATTGCATATATAGTAACCATTGTTTAAGTACCATTAATTATTGAATATTATAATTAGTTGGAGGTTAAATAAGTAATTTTAATTAATAATAATTATATAATACCCTATCATCTGAATGTCTACTTAATTTTTTTTTTCAAACTCTTAGTGCTTGAAAACGGTTCATTATTGGTATTGTTGAGTTAATGATAAGGCAAAACTTATATCTATTTTGTTCCATAAATAACAAAATTTAAATCATTTCTTATTCAATATGATAAACAATAACAAAAGCTTTTATATCAACGAGCTATATTCAGAGTATTATAGCTACATATTTCTATATAATATAGTAACTCTTTTGCAAATATACGTTTTTGGACTGTGGCGACTATACTAAACCTTTGGTGAAGTAACACTCACTGTTTTCCTAAAAAGCTATCTTTATGTACTTAAACCATATCTCGTAATCAACAACTTCTCTTAAGAGTCGATCTTTAGCTAGAGTTTTGAGTTCTCCTTATCACTCTAATAGATTCTTTTATCTATTCATTTTGTAACTTGAGTATAAGAAAAATTTATTCCCTTAACTACTGCGAATTGAGTGAGAATAGATAAACACATAAAAAACAAGCACATCATTTAAGTAGTTAGTCCAATTACATTAACTTATAATTTCCTAGTCAAACCATGCAATTAGTTAGGTACTAATTAACCTATATTCTCATTTTATCAACTAAAATCTCCAGTATTATACCTAACTCTATCATCTATACTTAACTTACACAAAACACCTAAGTGTAGCAGTTTCTAATTTAGGTTTTGAATTAGGTTCTGAATCGCCAAGAATATCATGTTCACTTATCCAATTTCTAATTTTCAAATGAACCAACCTAAGATCATTTTAAACTACTCTAGATACAACAATTGCCAGAATTCTCCCATACTATATTGCTAATTATACCAAATTTACCCTTTATCAACATATTGAGCAAAATATGTATAAAGGTTAGGAAAATATATAATACTTAGTATCCAACTCTATTAAAGCTATGAAAAATATATTATACTTAATTAATTATGATTGTTATATTTTGGTCATGAAAAGAACTAAAATAGTGTAACATATAATATTTTCTAAAATACCGAATTTATGTCTAATTTTACCAAAAATTAGCTTAAATTAGGTAAATGACTAAATAAAATTATAAGATTTGAACTGAATATTTTCAAAATCATAACTAAGCTCCATAAATCATTACAATTCAGATTCATTAAGAAATTTAATAAAAAACCTAATATTCCTTTAACTTGAAAAATAGGGCAGATTATGTAAAATAAATTTAATAAATTCTATACATGTAGTTTATCAAAAATTATTTTTATGTGAATAAATTTAGTAAATTATATACGTGTAGTTTATCAAAAATTATTTTTATGTAAATTAAATATATCATACGAGGAATATACCCACCAAAAATTAGGTCAAAACAATATTGTTTACTATTTTTAAAAATTCATATAAAATTCGTTGGAATCGAACCTATTCTTAAGGAATCTATATATGCACTTCTAATTTTAAAATTCTAAGTTGATTTTGTGATTCTAAATGCAAAAATACCTATGTAAACCAAATTTTATAATTTTTCAACATCGTTTGATATTTTTAGTAAAATAAACTAATTTAAAAGCTAAAATTCACATCACCTTATCGTTAGAGCTCGAGCCACAATTTGCTGGAGAGGATGGTCGGCCAGAATCCACTTGATGCCAATCTTCAACCACCCTAACACCACCATGTCAGGTTGTGGGTAGCTATTAGAGCCATGAATTTGCTATATTTTTTGAATTTTCGTCTATTTTATGTTTAATATGTAAACCAGATTTTCTTGAGAGGATTTTGTCATGCCTCAAATAGAAAAAGTCATAACAGTCCGACCGCGTGAACTAATCTAAGATAGAAACTGACTTTACAATTGTTATCGTAGATATAATCCATATAAGGTATACATGACTTAACCAGCTTAAAGCTTTCATTTTGATACTAATGAATGATCAAACCCGTTGTATGTCTTTACAAAATACCTGTTCTATATAACATGTTCTCATAACATAATAGTACTTACATAAACATTTCTTATCTAGAGTTAGAATTTATAATAAGAGTTTTACCAAAAGCCATAAGTCTTGAAGTTTATTTACAATAAGATAGGAAATTAGTGGGCATCTTAGGGAATTCCACGTTAGTTTTCTCAAAACTGAAAAAAAAAAAAGTCAAAAGCCCAGATTTAGTGAATTTCACATTCTTCACTTTCCCAGTTAACAGTACACTAACCTGGGAGTGATGGTATCTAGACATCCTAATCTTCACTCGTCACCAGTAAAAAAGTCTATATGGATGTAAGCACAACTAGCTTAATAAGTGGGATGGAGTTAAAAGAGTATCACACAATCATAAATAAGGTTTTTAATTATGATGAAATGCAATGTAATCAATCATTTGAAACATCGCATAATATTATCCGATCACAATATGAAGTCAGAGAAATTATATCTGCTCCAACCTAAATTGAGGAGTTTTACTGTGAATCAAATCAAACCAAACTCGGGCTTGTGCAGTGGAGAACACCCTCCTCCCTAACTACCTTTGAACCACGACTCCTATCCTTACCGTAACCTCCTCGCCTATCACTCAATTCGACTAAGGATAGAGAAAGGACCATTTCAGCTATTTTTATCGAAGCAAGTTAGTATTTGGCCTGATACTCCTAATCGTTTCCTTTAATAGGTGCAATGCATGTCCAGTTTTATTAGTAATTGGATCATTAGTAGTTTCAATTAGGGGTGACCAGATAAGTTCATACAATACAGAAACGATGCACTCGTGCAGAACAACATGCCAAGGAGTTTAACGCTTGTCATAACTGAATACTAATCATATGCATGGCATGCGCACAAACAACTAATTACAATTACAAACAGAAGTACTCTTAAGTCTCCAGATACTCTAATACAGTATCTTTACAAGCAGTAAAGCTACAATCCTAACTTACCTATTCAGATGCTTATTGTGGAAGACTTGTGTCATCAACAGTTTGATAACTGGAAGATCCTATATATACAAAACCCAAATTTAGTTTTCGTAATACTTACAAAAACATTAGGGTTCTATTTAAAAGTATTTCGTTAAACAGTTAAATCACATTTCAATTACGGTAAAGTTATTGTGTAGATGCTCAATTTTTGCCCCCCTCATTTTTTTTCTAAAAAAGGGTCCTAATTCAAAAAATAATAAATAATAAATAAAAAATTTTAAAAAAGAAAAAAATTATAAATATTTTAAGAAAATAGTTTTTTAAGAAGTAAAATGTTTCAAGGTCAATTGTTTTAGTTTTAATTCGATTCAAATAATTATTTTAGAGAGTCATGTTGTTTAAGTATAATTTAATTGTACTAAGTGTCAAAGTATAAGCCAACAGTCTAATAGATAAGCATTGGAGTATTGATATTGAGTTAGCTTAAGGGCACAGGTTCTAATCTCATTAAGCACAAATGTGCTTCTTTTTCTTTTTTGTTTTTTCTTTCTTTCATTTTACGAAAAGCGGGTTAAGCGTATGAGATCTAAATCTAATCAAATCTTTTGAATTTAAAGCGATAAAGATTCATAAGGTTCAAATTGATAAAAATCAAATTAGATTTAAATCGTTTATACCGATTCAAATCTAATTTGATTTTTATCAAATCGGATTTGAATCGGTATAAACGATTTAAATCTAATTTGATTTGATAACTGATTCAAATCTAATTTGATTTTTATCAAATCGGATTTGAATCGGTATAAACGATTTAAATCTAATTTGATTTTTATCAAATCAAATTGGAATCAATATAAGAGATTCAATTTGATACAATTTGTTTCGGGATTTATAAATATAAGGTGCGTGATATAAAAAAATTACACATTCCTGAAAGAACTGAAAATTCTTTGTCCATTCATGATTGGTCATCCACTGTGATTTCACTAAACAGCCAACTCCTACATGACTACATTCACCAGCAGCTAAATCCTCAATCGTACAAGCCCCTAATGTACATCCATTAACACCGAACTAACCCCCCCAATGTCCTCACTCATCGCACATATGCCAAACAGCCCTGTCCCAAGCACCAATGATCCGACCAGGTAGCAACACGCAATCCCCTTTCATGCATGTTACGCCCTGAAGTCATAGAGTCGCAATAGTTCCACCGTGTATACCATTTTATATTAGTAACTAGTTTCACAGTACCTATCATAGACATAATCTACATAAGGTATCGACGACTCTTGGCTTTGATGTAAACAGTTCAATTAAGAATTTAACTAAAGCTTCAGTAAATATTAAAGCTTCAAGTCAACATATGTATATGATTACATGTATATTATTATAGAATTCTCAGGTGATTCTATATCATATCATAACAATCAGCTGATTTACATATCAAATATCAGTCTTTTAGTCTTAAAGATATTAGTGAGACTTTAGATATACATTAACTATTAGGCAAATTGATCCTTACACCCCCAGGCCTAAAAAAGAACTAACTTCCGGATAGTTGTAGGGCGGCATATTAATCAGAGTAATTAGAGATTAGGACCTACAAAAGGATCTATACAGGTATGAGCAACTACAACTTAGTAAGTCGAATTGGAGACTCATGAATGTATATAAACATAAACAAAATTATTAAGAAATTATTTTCATACAATGCAACAAGCAAATATCATCATACAATGTAGTCCGGTTCGTTGCGAAATTAGAGTAATTTCACTTGCTCTAATCCGGGTTGAGGAGTTTTTATGTTATGCAACAGCTTATAACTAAACTCAAGTTTATGCAATGGAGACACTATTCCTCCTAAGACTATCCTTTGAACTAATGCCCTCATCCTTACCGCGACTTCCTCTCTTATCACGTAGTTCGGCTAAGGATAAGGAAAAGATTAATTTGCTATCTAGCGCTATCTTTTTCGAAGGTGTCAATGTTTGGTTGGAGAATCCTAATGGTCCCCTAAAGGGTTGCAATGTATGACAATTTAGGGTGTTTAGACAATTTCACACCAATCCAGTCATTACAATCATCAATCACAACACAAATTCCAATACGAAGTCAAATACGCAAGCATATGCATAAAACTACTTACAATCATAATCATACACAATCCTAAGTCTCCGAGTACCCTAAAATATTACTCCAAATATGGTGAAGTAATAAACCCAACTTACTTGAACTTCTTAATCGCTCAGTCACTTAATTGCTAATTGGTTTGTCTCTAGGTATCCTATAATACAAATACGTCTTTTTAATACTTATACTTTGATGATACATATTCTAAATTATAATTTAACTTACTTCTCTATATATACCTATCATTTACTATCGATTCACTCTACATTAGCTTAGGGTTTGGTTTCTGAAATAGATTTCAGTTTTGGTTCTAAATTGTTTTTAATTATGGGGAATCCTAAATATGCTCGAATCCTAATGTGAAATTAATCACATTAAGTTTGAATATTCTAATATCATATTGGGTCTTAATTTAGTATTCTAACATATTCGGTACACTCTAATTCTAATTAGGGTACCGGATTTACTCCCAATGTGAGAAAATTTTACATTTTTTATCCAATTACCTAAAATTAATTTTTGTATCAGATTTATTTTGTACTGATATTATTATTATATTATCTAATTTAACTTATTTTTTTATATTTATTAAAATTCCAATTTTACATTGTTGAGCTTGATTTTTCGGTTTTCTATTTAAAATTAATTTCTCATTTTCTGATTAATACTAAACCCTAACCCATTTAATATTAATCATTGACTAAAGAAATTGAGAAATTCCGATTTTTTATTTAGAAAAATTTTTGGAGTCGCCACCCAACCGAATCAAGAAAAGAAAAAGAAACCGTAATCAATTGGGTGGATTGATCATGATTTGGCCATCGGTTTTTGATTTCAATTTTAAATGAAGAACCAGAGGGTTCCAAGTTCAGAGGCTAACCTATTAAACCCTTAATGGGTACCACTATCTATTTATCGAAATTAGGATTATTCTTCTAATTATAATATTAAATAAATAAATAAATAAATAAAATCAAAAGAAAAAAAGAACCTAAGTTTAACATATTTTATCATCGCCCCGAAATTGCCTACGTACCCACTAGTTGGGATCAGACGATCGTAGTTTTCTCAGAAAATCTTAGTGTGTTGATTGATTTTAATTTTGAAAATTGCCCAAGTTTACGTTTTTAATTTATTTGGTTTATTTAAAAAAATATAAAGGGTCTTAACATTTGAGTGTTGTTATTTTATAAGAAAAAAAAATTCGCTAAAAGTCCTAAAACTTAAAAAGTTTTTTTTTATTAACTTTTATTTTTAAAAAAACAACTTTCTATATGACAAATCCTTTAAACAAGATCAAATCTTAATAAAGATAACCAATCCTAACAACTCCTAAACTAACATATACATATGTCATGTATTATGTTAACTAATAAATACTAATATACATAATAAAAAATTAATCTTAACAATCCCTTATCTAATATGTATATGTCTTTACATCTACATGCTAAAGAACTATCATATAATACCTATACTGAATTACTTAAGATTGTAATAAAATATAATAATATAACATCATATAATAAATAGGAAATTTAAAGGAACAAACAAACACAGACGAAACCTGATTCAACTTACCCTTATGTGGATTCGATTGTGTTGAATTTGCCGTCGAGGTTGTGTTGTTTGCTGCGTTGCGTGCATTACAGTGATCGGTGGATTGTGGCGTCGCGTCTAGCAATCGGTAGTGCGCCTAGCAATGAGTATTGGACGGTAGTCAGTGTCGAGGGTTGCGAATCAGATTAGCATTCTCGCTGGCGAAGAGAGGGCATTGTTGTGCAGTGTTGGTCGCCACTGTTGCTGTGGACTAATGAAATTTCAGTATAGGACTGTCGTGTATGGTGGGTGTGTGCATTGGACGAGTTCGTGCTAGCTGCTGTTATGGCTGTGTAGCAAAGTGCTGCTGTACTGTCAACGGTCTGTGCATGGTCTCCAGTGCATGTGTATGGACGATGGAGTGTAGCGTGCTTCAGGAGAGGAGGATGTGGATGGAGTAGTGTTCAGCTGCCGCTAGTCAGTGGCATTGGAGTTGCACGGAACAGCGAGTGGCAGCGTATTGTGGCGTTCAGGTGTCACGTATGAGGGAGATGACTGCTACAGTTGCTGTGGGACTTGGAGTCGGTTGGCGAGAGAAAGATCTGAGACGCTGTTATGTTGGTGCTCGGCAGAGATGCTTTCTCATCAGTGTGGCAACAGTGTGGTGATTGGGTTTGGTCGTGTTTGGTGTTGCTTGTGGAGTGGATCAAGAAGATAGGACGCTGCTGGGCATTGATGTGTTTGTGTGTACCATGCTATGAAGTGGAGAAGAAGATGTTTGGGTTATTCGTTGCTATGGAGGATGATGGGGCTGATTCGTGTGTTGCTGGCATGTATGGCTGCTGTCGGTTAGCAGCTTGTATTGGAGTGCTGCAAAGGCCGAAACTGGTCGTGTAAGTGCCGTGCCCGTGTCTTGATGATCTTGATGTGTTTGTGTGTATTGAAGAGGATGGGCACTGGATGTTTAGGCAATTAATTGAAAGTGGACTGCCGTTTTTCCTTTTTCGAATGTGTGTGTTTATAGAGTTTAAACCATATCATATCTTATCATATATAATTATATCTGATTCGGTAATTAAACTAGATTCAAATAAATTCAAATCCGATTTAACTAAATCAATATGATTTAATTAGATATGACCCATTTTCATCTTGCTTCTGCAAAGATAGAAAAATAAAGACATGGGTGCCTGTTGAGATTCGAACCCAAGACCTTAAATTAAATTCAACCCAAATACTCCGATATTTATTCGTTAGGCTGTTGGCCTGTGCCTTGACATTTAATTAAATTATACCTAAACTATTCAATTCCCTAAAATAAAATTTTTTAACTAAACTAAAACTAAAATTATTTGTTCCGAATATAAGTTCTTAAAAATCTACAAAACTCTTTATAATAATTTTTTTCTTTTCTTATTTTTTTGGTATTTTCATCATTTGTTAAATTTTTATTATTTTTATCATTAATTAATTAATTAATTTTTTTTATTTTTATTTTTGAATTAGGACCCTTTTTGTAAAAATAAAAATTAGGACTATAAAGGGGTAAAAATTAGGTGTTTACACACATATTCCTAAATTTCCTACAATTACCATTAATTCCCATATTAATTACAATTAACACTTCAAAGACTAAGATTCGGTTTCCACATCAGAGATTAACATTCTTAAACATTTAATTACTTTCTAAATTAGTAATTAATCATTTAATCACTTAATTAAGCCAAAATTACCTATTTTTTTCATTATTTTAGGGCTAAAAATTTACTTGAAAATTTTTAGCATTAATTTTAAAAAAATGGCTTCATAGTACCATTCTATATCACTTAATAATTCTACAAAAAAAAAAAAAAAAATTAAGCTCCAAACTATACACTTAAGCCTATTTATTCTAATTCTAATCATGTTCGCTTTTGTTTAATTTCTTAAGAATTCTATATTTACAAACGTGATTAAACTTAATCACTATTTCCCCTTAAATCTACATATAATAAAACATTAGAATAATAAATTTCATAATTTTCTGGGTATAATAAATAATTTTAAGGAATTTTGCAAAATCGGAGGAGATGTGAGACTCATTCGGTTTGAAAGCTTTTTGGCCTCCAACAACGGTTCAGGTGTGTCAGTCGGTCCAGGTGGTAGGTTTGGAGTGAGGTGGTGGTGGTGTATGGGTTCGGCCTTCTTGCCTTATCTGTATAGATTTGGGACAAAATTTCTAAAATCCTAATTTTCTCTATCAAGTTCGGTTCTCTCAATTTTTTCCAATTCCCAATTGACCAAATGAGCTCTGCAAATTTTCTTGCTATTTATAGGGCCTTGTAGGAATTATTGTGCATTAATTAAGACAAGACAAGGCTCATATCTTTTCCATTTTGCCTTTTTTGTTACTTGTTTTTTATTGGTTAATTTTGGTTTCTTATTCCTTGATTTGCCATGACCACTCTCTGAACTGTTCCCTACCTTTCTGATTTTTCCTTAATTTTTTTTTATAATTTTCTTTAATAAATTAGTAAATTTTTAGCTAATTTCGGGTAATTTAGGTAATTTTACGTATTTTTACCTACACATAAATACATGTGGAGTACAAGTAAATACTCTTAAATATTATTTAGGTCATTCTATGATTTTTAGTATACATATAATTTATCTGTAGTAATTTGTTAGTTATCGAAATGCATTTTACGCACTTTTTATAAAAAATAAGTAATATATTTAGAATTTAAAAATTTTATATTCTCTTATTTTATTACTTTTTTTTTTCTTAAATTCAAACTTATAGGGTCACTTTTAGTAATATTTCTAGCTTTAGTTTATAATTTGGGTTTGATCGAATTCTTTAATTGTTCGTCCTAAACTTTGTGTACTAAATTCGATCCTATAGTTACTTAGCTTATCTTTAGGGCTTATAACGCAGGTTGCCCATACACAGCCATAACTAATAGTACTTCCTCTCAAGTTCGCAAGCCCACACTCATGCACATCTGTAACACTCTGAGCTTCACTATTTTGTATGCCTTAACACAACATAGCAGCCAATTCCCTTCGCCAATGTTGAGTAGCGATTGAACCAAGCTTTGACTATTGTAACAGCCACGTCCAACGCCGCATTTGAGCACTGACACCACTGCACATCACTGGCAGTCATGATCGTCCCCCAACAACACCGCCCATCCACGACTGTCCTCTCTCTCACACATAACCAACCCTAAATAATTATGCATGCTCCACAAGACCTACCAACACCCACACAGTGGCATCATATCCCCTTCGACTCCATACAACATCAGAAGAACCCAACTCAATCCACCCTCCTTCTCTAATGGCAATAGCAGAACACTGTAGCACTAAACAACACTGCCTACTACTCAGACCTAACGTGGCGTACATATTTTCGTATCCATAATGTAGGGATACCCTCTGCTTTGCCCACGTTACAGTTCATCAACCACAACAGTAGGAGCGTGCTATTTTCGACTAGCATCACCAACCGTGCATGCTCCATCATTGCCATCCTCACACGAATAGCCCTTACGCAACAGCACTATCAGTCTGACACTAATCACATACATCCACTGCTTTACTGCTCCTTCACCGAACAAGTTTAGGTTCGGCTTCTTTAAATTTATTTATTTATTTATGTTATATTATTATTTTATTAGATCCTTATTGATTTAACATAGTGTATATATATATTTATTATTTGATTAAGTATATTTTATTGATTTAAGTAGATAGTTGTTTAATAATAGTATTGTAGATGTAAATATATATGTATTAGTTTAGGGATTGTTAGGATTAGTTTTTTTTTTTTAAAAGATTCATTACATACAAAGTTGTTTTTTTTTTAAATAAAAAATTAATAAAAGACCCTAGAATATATATATATATATATGATTTTAAAGGATTTCTTTATAAAACTAAAACACTTGAGGATTAGGACCCTTTTAGATTTTTTTTAGAATAAATTGAATTAATCAAAACGTAAAGCCGGTCGGTTTTTAAAATTAAAATCAATCAACACATTAAAGTTTTTGGGAAAGAACTATGATTGTCTGATCTCGACTAGCGAGTACGTAGGCACTTTCCGGGCGACGTTAAAATTTATAGAAACTTAAATTATTTTTTATTTCCTTTTAGTTTTTATTTTTCTTAAAAAATATTAAGAAAGGCAATTTTTGAAAAATAATCCTAATTTCAAAAAATAGATAGTAATATTCGTTAGGATTTAATTGGTTAGCCCTCAAATTTAGAACTCTCTGATTTTTTATTCAAATTAAAATTAAGGACTGGTAGCTAAATCGTAGTCAATCCACCCAATTGATTGTGATTTCTCTTTTTCTCGACTCTGGTCGAGCGATAACTCTAAAAGTTTTTTAAAAAAGAATCAGGATTTCCCAATTTTTCTAGTTGAGGATTAATATTGAATGGGTTAGGGTTTAGTATTAATTAGAAAGTGGAAAATGAAAATAAAATAAAGAAAACTGAAAATTCAAGCTTGACAGTTTGGCGACTCCGCTAGGGACTGTCAAGAGGGCTAGCCATTGGAATTTGCCGAAATTAGGATTAATTTTTCAAAAAAAAATTTTTTTGTCGATTATTATTTTATCTTATTTTATACTAACATGTGTGTTATAGCTCATTTAAGGGGGTCGTTTAAGGATTCTTGTTTTTTATTTTATTTTTTTGCATCATAATTGCATTATAGATACGGTCAAAATCAAGCCGTCTTAAGACCTTAGGAGGGATGTCATTGTGTAAGCTTTGGATGCTGTGGGGCAATCACCTTCCGGAGTCGATCAGGCTACCTCACTCATGTTCAGATGTGATCACAACACTATTGCCTTAAAAAACCCAGTGGTCGCAAAACTTAAGAACCTTTAGAACACATTCTAATTGCATATACGAATCTTGATCGATGAATAAATAATAATGGGGCATGTTAACCAAGGGTTGATATTATGTCAGAATTCCCATATTCTTCATGTAATTTAGTTTTGGGTATAGGGCTTGTTCATTATTTCCTTGTATTTATTTTGTAAATTACATCTTTATGAATGTAAGAATTCCTTGTAAATTCTATAGAATTTCGATATAATTACGACTCTAAACACCTAGTATTGCTACATTACTATTTGATTGTTGATTTCCTTGCATTTGTGTATCTTCATTGTACATTTTTTTCCTTAGCTTTAGTCATATGTAAATATTCATGTTAGATGATTTTTGAAAGTTAGGCTTTGCTAGTCTTTAAAATACCAGACTTCTTTTCTTAAGTGATTAAAAGTGAAAGAAAAAAAAAAAAAGCCAAAAACAAAAAAAACAACGAAAATCAAACCTATAAAATAATTTTAGGTAATTGCCATTTTGCTTAGTATTCTAC
The DNA here is from genome assembly GCA_024138015.1 of Lumnitzera littorea. Taxonomy (NCBI): domain Eukaryota; kingdom Viridiplantae; phylum Streptophyta; class Magnoliopsida; order Myrtales; family Combretaceae; genus Lumnitzera; species Lumnitzera littorea. Next base: position 10,335,367 of record JAMXBB010000007.1, on the reverse strand, counting down.
TAGCTAGAAATATTCATTCTTTTGAATAGATTAACACTTTGTAAATAGCTTTTCTCGTTTGGAATGAATATGATTTATATATTTTATCTTTTTAGTCTTTTATTCTTCATTCTTTAGAATTCCTCTTTTGTAAATAGACCCTCAGCAATGTTGTTCTATATGTAAATAAATCCTGTAGGCTTGTATATAGAATTCTAGGAAAGTAATCTTCTGTTTATAATTCCATTACTCTGTCTCTATAACATAAAAGCCTTAACTTTTTCTCTCTCTTTCAAAAAGAAAAAGAAGAAGAAGAAGAAGTCGTTAACGATTACAAATCCTTATGGGGCTCGAGACAAACATAGTCGCTTGGCCCATTAAAGCAACTAACCTAAACTCATCTACTTAGCCCAAGGAAGCAACCAACCAAACACGGACTCCTAGCCCGTTAAGATAGTTGAACCAAGTCAAAGCCCTTGAGCCATCAAGTCTAACCATGAACCAAGTAAAAACATGATACTATGAAATACTATCCTGAGCTTGATCCTCGATACAAATAAAATGGGCATTTCACAATCCCTTTCACTTTAAAAGTTGTTAATGCTGGCCCATTCGAACTCTAAAGGACTAGACCTGAAATCATGTATGGAAGCCAAGGGGCATTAAGACCTTAAGTTTGGGATAATTTAAGTGAGAATGCGAAAGTTATGGGGCATTTGGTCTTTGAAATTCCATTTTGAACTCAAAATTGAGTGAAAGTTATTGTTTCATAGCTTAGGGCATGTTTCAAAGAAGTGGGGACTAAGGTCAGTCTTTACCCTAGGGTTAATCAAATCTCTATGTAAAGAATTGGTGACTTACTTTAAAAAAGTTTAGAATGAAAAGAGGCAAGTTGTATCCCATACATTAACCCTTAAAACACTTTGAGAGATGAGAGATATTATGGTGAGGATATTTTGGACTCATTCCCTAAAGGAGGTCCATTTTAAATTTGATACGTAGATTGAAATGAAGTTAGGCATACATTTTCAAATCCTAAACACAATTATCCTTCGTTAACCCCATTGAATTGATTTGGAGTCCTTTCAAATGTGAACCCTATCAAGAACCACCCCACAACGAGGCAATTCAGAGGTTAGAGTCATTAATTAGGAGAGAAGGATAAAACTAATTTGTGCTTACTTTAGTAATAACAATTCAAGGATAATTTTTATTTTCGATAAATTGCTCCCTTTGAAGAAGACCCAACACTTTTCCAAATACCTTAAAGACCACAGCTACCTCACCTAAGCCTATACACTTGAAACCCATGGATTTAGGGCCTTGATTTATCCAAAGACAAAGACTTGACAAAAATGATAATTATTTCTAGGGAGAAAAAAGGCAAGAAATAATGGGGTAAAGTTAGAAAGAGGAAAAAAGAAAAGAAAGAAAAAAAGAAAAGAAAGAAAGAAAAGAAAAGAAAGAAAGAAAGAAAAGAAAAGAAAAGAAAAACTAGAAGAAAGAAAGAAGAAAGGCCCAAACATCGGGTTTGAGAAAAGTTCCAACCAAAGAAGCCCTAAAGGCCCAAGTTGCTCTAAAAACACAAGGTCTTGAATTGCATTTCCAACCAAAAACAAAAAACCCCATAATCATTTCAGAATCATATTCCCAATACAAAAACCCATATCCATTTCAGAATCATACCCCAAATCATAAACACAAAACCTTTCTATCTACCTGAATCTTAACCATAAGATTTCCCTACCTACAATACTTCCCTACTCAAAGCTCTTCTAATCTTGAGGAATAATTTATCTAAAACAAATATTATTTTTGAAATTGGGGTAAGCATTCATCTAGTTTCTAAAGGTTCTTGACTCGTACACTCAGGTTGGATAAAAGTATTCCTTTCATTAATCCCTTTTGAAACCATTATACTAAAAGCTTGGTCTATAATGTGGAACCTAACAAATTGATTAAGGTGTATCACTTGCAAATTAGACTGTAATTTTTGGAATAGTAGTCAAGAGCGAAATCTAGACTAAGAGTGTACAAGGAAGTCCTCTTTGATTAGTCTAATTGTGAGGTACCTTTCCTTTAGGAAATTAATGTTTAAGGCTTATTTAAGAAGCTTACTGTCAGGGCTAAAAACTAAGACAGATATGAGATACCCCACATGGTTACCAAGGAAAGGGATGGTTATAACACTTGTTAATTAGATAAGAATTTGTATCCGTTAGCAGACATTTAAGAAAAGAGAAGAAGGATAAAAGAAAGGAAAAGAGGGAGAGAAAGTAAAGGCTTGTTACAGGTTTTTTCCATTCATTTTCAAACCCATGTAGACCCCGGTGGCTAAATCTTCAATTCATAAACAGTTTTCACCCAATTCCTCAGTTGTAAATTTCTCCGGTCAAGAGTTTTTTTCTTTCGAATCAATCATGTTCCATGGTTTTACTTTCAATTGTCATATAGAGTCCGTAGGGTGCTTACCCTTTATTCATTCTCTTTTAGGGATTTAGCCGGCTCATGGAGTGTTATCCTGATTCATACTCATATTTAGGGATCTAGCCAGCTCTTAAAGCGTAGTCCTAATCCATAGTTTCTTAAGCTTCTATGTCAGCTCATAAAACGTTGCCCTAATTTAAGTTTTCTTAATATCCTTTAGGGTCTTAGCTAGCTTAAGGAGTGCTTTGCCTGCCTTGGTTAGTCAGCTCATTAGGGTACGACTAAGTTTTCTCAATATCCTTTAGGTTTTAGCTAGCTCTAGAAGCGCTTTGCCCACCTTGGTAATCAGCTCATTAGGGTACGACTAAGTTTCCTTAATTCATTTTAGAGTCTTAGCTAGCTTAAAGAGCGCTTTGCTTGCCTTGGTTAGTCAGCTCATAGGGATCACGACCAAGTTTTCATTATCCTTTAGGGTCTTAGCTAACTCAAGAAGCGTTTTGCCCCACTTTGGTTAGTCAGCCCATAGGGGGCATGACCAAGTTTACAGTATCTTTTTACTGTCTTAGCCAGCTCAAGGAGCGCTTCATTCACCTTGGTTAGTTAGCCCATAAGGGGCATGACTAAGTTCTCAATATCTTTTTAGGGTTTTAGCCAACTTAAGGAGTACTTCACCCACCTTGGTTGGTCAGCCCATAAGGGGTATGACCAAGTTCTCATTATCTTTTTAGGGTCTTAGCCAGCTCAAGAAGCACTTTACTTGCCTTAGTTAGTCAGCCCATAAAGAGCATGACTAAGTTCTCATTATTTTTTAGGGTTTTAGCCAACTCAAGGAGCGCTTCATCCACCTTGGTTAGTTATCCTATAGGGAGCATGAACAAGTTCTTAGTATCTTTTTAGGGTCTTAGTTAACCTAAGGAGTGCTTTACTCGCCTTGGTTAGACAACCCATAGGGAGTATGATCAAGTTCTTATTATCCTTTAAGGTTTTAGCTAGTTCAAGGAATGCTTCGCCTACCTTGGTTAATCAGCCCATAGGGGGTACGACCAAGTTCTCATTATCTTTTTTGGGTCTTAGCTAGCTCAAGAAGCGGTTCGCTCGCCTTGGTTAGTTAACCCATAGGGGGTACGGCCAAGTTCTCATTATTTTCTTTAGGGTTCTTACCAGCCCATAGGGGTACTACTTTCACCTTCATTAGTTTCAAACTTATTATCACCAAATCCTCAATAGACCAGTCCTATTGTAGATAACCAGTCATAGCGTTTCTTAGGATAGAGTCATCCAAGGACAAAAATGGTATCTCTTTTGTCTTTGTTGTAAAGTTTATTCAAACTTCACCGCAAAGAGGGGTAGTTGTAGACACCCAATTTTTGCCCCCCTCATTTTTGTTTTGTTTTTTTTTTTTTTTAAAAAGGGTCCTAATTCAAAAAATAATAAATAAAAAATAAAAAATTGAAAAAATGATAAAATATACAAAAAATTAAAAAAGAAAAAAATTATAAATATTTTAGGAAAATAAATTTTTAGGAAGAAAAATGTTTTAGCGTCAATTGTTTTAGTTTTAGTTTAGTTCAAATAATTATTTTAGAAACTTATATGGTTTAAGTATAATTGTACTAAGTGTCAAGGCATAAGCTAATAGCCTAACGGATGAGCATTGGAGTATTGATATTAAGTTAGCTTAAGATCATAGGTTTAGATCTAGCATAAATGTGCTTTTTTTTATTTTTTTATTTTTCTTTCTTTCATTTTACGAAAAGCGGGTTGAGTGTATGGGATCTAAATCTAATCAAATATTTTGAATTTAAAGCGATAAAGATTCGTAAGATACAAATCTAATTTGATTTTTATCAAATCGGATTTGAATCGGTATAAACAAGTTAAATCTAATTTGATTTTTATCAAATCAGATCGGAATCAATATAAGAGATTCGATTTGATATGATTTGTTTCGGGCTTTATAAATATGAGGCGTGCAATGTAAAAAAATTACACACTCCCGAAATAATTGAAAATCCTTCGTCCGTTCATGATTGGCTATCCATTGTGATTTCACTAAATAGCTAACTCCCATACAACCACACTTACCAATACCTAAATCTTAAATCGCACAAGCCTTTAACACACATCCAGCAACATCGAACTACCCCCCAACGTCCTTACTTACCGCATACACGTTAAACAGCCCTATCCCAAGCACCAATGATCCAACCAGGTAGCAATACCCAATCCCCTTCCATGCACACCACTTACACACAGCCATAACTAACAGCACTTCCTCTCAAGTCCGCAAGCTTACACTTACATATGTCCACAACACTCCAAGCTTCACTATTTTGCATGCCTTAACATAGTACAATAGCTAATTCCCTTCGTTAATGTTGAGCAGTGATCGAACCAAGCTCCGACTACTGCAACAGCCATGTCTAACGCCGCATCTGAGCATTAACACCACTGCACATCACCGGCAGTCACGACAATCCCCTAACAACATCACCTATCCATGAATGTCCTCTCTATCATGCACAACTAACCCCAAGCAATCATTCGCACTTTATAAGATTGACTAACACCCATATAGTGACATCATATCCCCCTCGACTCCATACAACATCAAAAGAACCTAACTCAGTCCACCTTCCATCTCCAATAGCAATAGTAGAACACTGTAACGCCAAACAACATCGCCTACTGCTCAGACCCAACGTAGTGTACATATTCTCTTCGTCAATCACGATCGTCGACCAACTCCATAAGGTAGGGATACCCTCTTCTTTGCTTACGTTGCAGTTCATCAACCACAATAGTAGCAATGTGCTATTTCTGACTAGCATCACCAACTGTGCATGCTCCGTCATCGCCATCTTCACGCGAATAGCCCCTACGTAGCAGCACTATCAGTCCGACGCTGATTACACACATCTATTGCTTTGCTGCTCCTTCACTAAACAAGTTCAGGTTTGGCTTCTTTAGATTTATTTATATTATATTATTATTTTATTAGATCCTTATTGATTTAACAAGTGTATATATATATGTGTATATATTAGTTTAGGGCATTTCCTTTAGCATTAGTTTTCTTTATTATTTGATTAAGTATATTATATTGATTTAAGTAGATAGTTGTTTAATAATAGTATTGTAGATATAAATATATATGTATTAATTTAGGGATTGTTAGGGTTAGTTTTTTTTTTTTTTTTTTAAGGATTGGGTTTTTTTAAAAGATTTATCACATAGAAAGTTGTTCTTCTTTAAAATAAAAAATTAATACAAGACCCTAAAAATATATATATATATATATATATATATGATTTTAGAGGATTTCTTTATAAAACCAAAAACACTTGAGGATTAGGATCCTTTTAGATTTTTTTTAGAATAAATTGAATCAATTAAAACGTAAAGTTGGTTGGTTTTCAAAATTAAAATCAATCAACACATTAAAGATTTCGGGAAAGAACTACGATCATCCGATCTTGACTAGCGGATACGTAGGCACTTTCCAAGTGACGTTAAAATCTATAGAAACTTAGGTTATTTTTTATTTTCTTTTAGTTTTTATTTTTCTTAAAAATTATTTAAAAAAGGCAATTTTTGAAAAATAATCCTAATTTCGAAAAATAGATAGTGTTACTCATTAGGGTTTAATAGGTTAGCCCTCAAATTCAGAACCCTCTAATTTTTTATTCAAATTAAAATCAAGGACCGGTAGCTAAACCGTAGTCAATTTATCCAATTGATTGCAATTTCTCTTTTTTCAGACTCCAGTCAAGTGGTAACTCTAAAAGTTAAAAAAAAAAAAGAATTGAAATTTCCTAATTTCTCTAGTTGAGAATTAATATTGAATAAGTTAGGGTTTAGTATTAATCAGAAAGTGGGAAATAAAATTAAAACAAAGAAAACCGAAAATTCAAGCTCGACATTTGTAGTACGTAAATTCTCGTAATAGTATAGAGATATAGGTTATGTTACCTAGGATTGTCCAATTTTAGTAAAAATAGTGTCATTGGGCTCGTACATATCTAACGGCACGTATTATAGATTCTTCTCCGAGAGATGACTTCTAAAGAGTATTTAAAGTTTTTGATATACCTATATGTGCTTGTAATGAATATTATCATATCATACCTATTTTATGTAATTAAACCATATTTTGTACAATTAACCAATATAACTCAATAATATGAGAATTATCTAACCTAAATATGTATATAGCATATTCTGATCGTCAAATTATTATTAAATTATTAAAATTTCACTTTTTATCAACTCTAACCGGCATGTATATATATAGTTTTTATTTCATTATTTATCATATTTTAGCCTGTTATTACTAAAAATAAGCCCTAGTTCATTATTTAAGCTATTTTATTACATATATTCATAATAAATAGCTTGAGTTACTAAATAATTTCTCAAAAATTCCTATAGATTCCTAAAAATATGGGGGATTTAGTCATCACTTGGTTTTATTCTTTCAATTTATCGTTTATATACTCGAAATTATAATTTTATCCCTAAATTATATTTAATTATCCAAATATTATCCTTTTTACATAAAATTATTTCCTACATAAAATTATTTCCAACATATCCCAACATCATTATAATTCATTAGAAGTTAGTATATGTCAATTTCATCAATTAATTTCATAAAACCTATTTATTTGACATTTTTACCCTACTTTTAGCTATTTGTAGGACTAAAATTACATTAAATATCAAAATACTCAAATAAAAAATTTGGCTATATAGCAATTATCTACATATCATGTCTATCCTATACAAAAATTCTAGGCTAGAAACAACATCATTTGATACATTTATTTTGAAAGTCAAAGTTCATGTGAATAGTAATTTTCTCAAGCAAATGTATAAAATATTCCGAATTTAAGAAAAATAAAAATATCACACAAAAGCACATCTAAAATAACCTAAATATAAATTTTTCCAAAATTTTCTAGGTGAATTTACCATTTTCTTAAGATAAATGAAAAATAAGGCAGGAATTTGACTTGTTTGTTTATCGGAGCTTCGGTGGCCAATGATGGAGGGGTAGTTGTTAGACAGACAAGGCATGGGTGGTTCTGCTAGGGGTCGAAATGGTTCAATAACAGATTCAATTTTAGGTTGGGAACTAGCCTAGCTTGGTGTTTGCTTTGTTTTTCCTATTTTCCTTTCTAATTTTGTATGATTTTCCACAAATTTGTTCTTAAGTGATTTGATTCTTAAAGTATCTAAAATAATGCTATGAGCCCTACATATATTAGTTTAGGTTGGTTGAAGTTTGTCATGGATTGTATGTAATTTTCCATCAATACTTATTGCAATAAATTAAGTCGGTATCCTTTGTTTGTCCAATTGCTTTTTGATTCATCATCCTAATTCAACATGAGGAGGCCACAATGAATTCTAGAGAAATCTAGCTATTTTTCTTAAGTTTTGGATAGGTTTTAGTTAGTTTTAAGTGAATTTATTAATAATATATATATATATATATATATTATGTTAATGTTTATTACTCATTTGTTACATACATATATATATTATATATATCATGTATAATGTGTATTTATACTTATATAATTATATTTCTAATATATCTTTTATTTTTAAGATATATTTCTTATTTATTTTTATGAATTCAACGCATATTATATATAATTATATAATTTCGGGTTAATTTACATGTATAATTATTATTTATACCGGGTATACTCATAAGAATATGTATATACTCATATAGTATATTATATTATATTATTTCATTTTATGGCTTAATTAGTTTATCTCTAAATCCTCATCACATTCCAAACTCTGTTTTAGGGGTTTTGATCACTTTTACGCTATATTGAATAATCATACTTTCAGGGGCAAAATTGTGATTTTAGGTCATCATTTTTGAAATCTAAATTCACTAGGTCATTTTGACTAATTTTTTATTTTAGTCGTAAAGTTTTAGTTCAATCGGATAAATTTTCTTAAAGACTCTAAAGCTAGGTTCAGTTGCCTTAAATACAATTTTAGGAGCTCATAGAATTTATGAAGATTGAATTGCCAAAATGCTACAATATGACCCTCTTAGCTCCTTTTTATTGGATCTAGTCAGTAGAGTAACATTTAAGCATTACAAATGCTTCTATTATTAGATTGTATGCATGTATGAGTTACAATACATTGTGGCCACCTCATGTTGCTGTTGTTTTGTCATTTCCCTTTGTATGCCACACCTGTTCTAGAATTTGTGAGTATGTTTCCTATTTCTTTTTTTTTTATTTAATTTGTTACAATTCTTAGCAATAATTTAATATATATAATAATATATTTATATATGGGGTACATATAATGTGTGTAGCGTAATTATATAATCACCCTACATGTTATTTGACTCCCAAAATTATTTTTATAAGTTAAATAATTTATCTTTTAAGGTTTTATTGCGTTTCGAGCCTCAAATATTGACTTTTCTATAATTACTAAATGTACCTGATAAAAGTACGTTTTATTGAAATTAACTATTGTGTATACTTTATTCTGAGAAATTGAAATTACTAGTACTCTTCTTCTAACTTTATGACGTTATATTAGAATTTGATTCAATTCGGAAAAAATTACTTGAAGGTCCTAAATCGTTTGAGATGCTCTAATTTGTGTTGATATCGAGTAGTTAAGGTTGTGCTAAAAAACTAGACTTGTTTCTCAAGCTTCCCTTAATAGTTATATTTTCTAGGCCTCACGTATAGCAAAAATAGTTTGTTGCTACAAGTGTCGAGTAGAAGATCGAAGACTGGGGTTTTACAGATTAATAAGGAAAAACACAACCGCGATTTTGCCTACTTAAAGATGTAATCGAATTCCACATGAAAAAGGAATTGCCAATTCTATGAAATTGCAATTCTCATGGTTCCACCTCCTAAATTCACTTCCAAACATAGAGAAATGGAATAAAACACTGAATCGCGGTTCCATTTTGTCTACTGTTGTGTAACATGGCATAACAGTTATAGTAAAAACTTCTAAAGTTCATGTCTATTCCATTTTAAATTCACTTTTAACGAATTAAGTTATCTAGTTATTCTTTTTATAAGCACAAAATAAAGATAAAATTTAGAATTTAAATATTTGTAAAATAACAAAACACCCATTTTTAGTACATCTATTTCTTATGTTAAGTACAAGTAAACTTTTTTCGTAATTTTGATTTTAAGGCAACATGATTTAGCACTACTGGACGTAGTCACACAGTTATATTAATCTAAATTATAATTTAAAACTCATGACACCTATAGTTAGAGGTAGGCGTAGCGCGGTTCGGTTCAATACAATTTGTCTCTCTTACCGAGCTAAATCTAATATAACAATTTGTTTTTCTTTTTTTATTTTTGTGAAATTGAACCTAACCATACGCTTTGGTTCAATCGTAAATTTTTCAAATTTAATCAAAACTAGTTCAGTCTAATTTGATTTAACATTCGAACCATTTATGTTAAATTTTCCTTAAACATTTTTATCTTCAATAACATATTTTCCTTTTCAGTAAATTTTCATATATTTCCTATTAATTTCTCGTACATTTATTATTTGTAATGATATTTTATAAGAAGTTACATAAGATCTTAACAAATTGAACTTGATTAGATGAGGATAAGAAATTCTATTCCAATGAACAACAATAAAGAGGAAGAAATAGACCTGCCTGTTCAAAAACAATACAAAGAAGATGAGAGATACGTAAAGAGTACCTAGGTTAGACTCTTGATGTGAAAGCATTTATGAAAAAGACAATTTAGAAAATGAAAATTTCTAAATATGAAATTTTAGATAAAATTCACTCAACTTAAACTTAATAACTGTTGTAGAAATAAGATAAAGAAGAATAAGATATGAAAAATCTAATAAAATTCATGAAGATTGATGGGAAATAAATAAAAGAAAAAGCATAAAACAATTGCATGAATTTTCTTTGATTAACTAAATGGTTTAGTTTGGTTTAAAATAGTTTGGTCCGGTTTGCTTTTCCAAACTGAATCACAAATCGTTTATATATAACCGAATCGAACCGCAAACCAAACGGTTTGAAAAAAAAAATCGATTTTTCAATTCAATTCACGGTTTGATCCATAGTTTGTGATTTTTTTGTCGTACCTTACCTAAAGTTTCAAGTAACTTTAAAATAAATATCAAAATTTGCATGTTTTATGCAAAATTCACTATGTTGATTACTCAGTTGGGCTAGCTTCCTTACCTAAACTCACTTTAACCATTTATGGTATCATTCAAATTCAAATTATTACACCTTAAGGTCCGATACATTTGGCTATATCAGACAAAACATTGTACATGAAGATCTTGTAAAATATACTTTCAATATTACACAAAAGGTTTAATTTGGAAATAAAGAAAGGAAAATAATTTTGATTTCAAGATAGGTTTATGCAATTTAGCTCTATTTCATACCAATCAATTTCTTTTAATTTGGTTTTTACCCCATGTTTTGTACTATTGTCAATCAAATGTCGCTGCATGCTCCCATAATTTTGGCGAAAAAACAAAATTTGGTAGAAAATAAAAAAAAAGAGAGAACCATGATCTTGCATTGATGATAATAATGCATATGCCTGCTGAAAATGGACATCTGATAGTTGAGAGGATGGTTAACTGAATGTAGAATAACGCAATTTGGTAAGTAGGGATTTAGGTTAGTTTTGTTTGCTTTAACCTTAAACAATAAAATGTTTGCTTTTCTTAATTATTGCTAAAAATTTCCAAACTCATGAGTGCTTATAGGGCTTGGACAACTTAATTGCAAGGTGGAAGGACTAAGTCTTTTAAACCAAATCATATAGTTCAGTTTAAAAATTTTTGTAAATTTTAAAACTATAGTATGTACTATATACAAGAAAGAAATTTAAAAATTAAAAAAAAAAAAATCTTGCCAATCAATTTGATGCTTATAGTGCTTTGTAATATGAACTAAAACTTTGTTACAACTAATTATAATAGCCATAAGACAAGGAGTTCTCCAAAACCTAATGTGAGCCTCGTAATTTTACATAGTTGTTGGAACGAGTAATTTAGGACGTTAGTGAAATTTATCCGAATGACCTAAAAATTTATGAGTAGACTCAAGATATTAGATGAAGAGACCTTGTGGGCCTAGATATTAAAAGTATAATGAAATAATAATGATATAGCTAAAATAGTACAATTTGACTATATTAAGTATTATTCACAATAATCTCGTAAAATAGGTTTCATTAGTTCGTAAATTTCTAGAGATAAGTTATATATATAATAAAATTTATATAGGATATACAATAACATATATAATATATACGTATGTGTCGTATGTAATTTTTAAGTGTGTATGTACACTTGTTTTTAGCTAAAATACCATAATATATACATTTAAGGCTAAAATACTTAAGAAAATCAATAAGAAATCAGTAAAAATTATAAAAAAATTCATTGTAGCTAGAATGAAGTTGTTTAGGGTGTGTGTAATCCTAAGGACAAGTTTTTATGTCTTATGGCAAGGAAATCATGCAAATTTGCCAAGGGTATTTAAGTGTAATAGCAAGAGGACATAGAAGAAAATCTATTTTTCATCCAAACAAATTAGGAAACTTTTGAAAACACTCTCCAACTTGTAGTTCATGTAAGATAGAGTTTAGAAAAATTAGGTGTTGAATTTGGGGAATTAAAGAATGAACTTAGGAAAATATTATACAATTAAGGTGCAATCTAAGTATCTAGGAGTATGTTGGCTTAGAAAGTTGTTGGAGCGTGACCATCACCACCATCGGGAGCCATAACCACTGCTTAGTGCTACCGATAAGGGGGGAGTAGCTACTGGTGGTTGAAGCTCCAATTTCTAGTGGGTGTTCATTCTTATCCAATTTTAGGAAATTATTAAAAATATTAAATATGCTTAAAAAATATGAAAAAAATTATTCTTACATATTTTTGTGTATAGAATCTAGTAAAAATATCAATTTGTAAATATGAAAAAAATTATTCTTACATACTTTTGTGTATGTCTAGTAAAAATATCAATTTGTATAAATATAGGAGCTAATATATATGTCCTTAAGAAGTTGAAGAAATTGAACGATTTTTGAAGTTGAAATAAATTGGGCAAATGATGTGGTTTCTATCTCAAATTTTTTCTATAAACTATCCTAAGTTAATACTAAATTGCTACGTCAAAGTTTTTCGTGATACTAATTTTCATATTTTTATTTGATTTTTGAGCCTAAAATGATGCTTAAAATGCTATTTTAGTGAAGAATATAGTGTTTCCTTATATAATTCTACTTAGATACTAAGTTTGATTCAATATTGGAAGTGTGTATACTGATCTGGAGTGGTTAGATTGGTTGTTGAAGTGAGAAGTGATGAGAAGTTGGTAGTTGGCCTTAAATATGAAAGTTGGTATTTAACTAATCTAGCATTACTTGTGGTTAAAAACTGATTTCATAACTGTAAATTTGAAGAAAGTTAAGAAATAAACTAATTATAGGACATTGACAAAAGGCAGAGGATGATTTAGATGATTTTGATAATGAATAATGCATTAAATTGACGCTTAGAGAGTAGATAAAAGTGAAAATAGGGGAAGCAGAGGATTAGTTAAAGGAAGATGTTATTAAAACTTCTATAGATAATAGAGTCAGAAAGTAGCTTAGAGAATTTTGTAACAAGGATTTACCTTGAAGGAGTTCAGAGGATGTCTTTAACAAGGATTTACCTTAAAGGAGTTTAGAGGATGTCTTAAGAGATAAAATTAGTATAATGAATAACCCTTGAATAGCTCAAAGGGAAACTCATAGGATTTCTAACTAAAGGAAATTATTGTAAATCCACTCAGAACTAAACTCAGAAGATTTTTGAACTTAAGAAAAGTACTAGAAAACTACTCAAAGCATAGCTTAGATGATTTAGACTAAAGAAAACCATTATAAATCCACTTAGATGATAGTTTTGAGGATTCGACTGATTAGGGTAATTTATAAAAGTCATTAATTGGTCAAGAAATAATGATTTTTAAGTGAAACTAATTTATAAAATTTATGACTAAAGAACCAAAAATATATAAAACAAACTAATAACTAATGAATCAAAGCTTGAAAAATAATCCATTCTATATTTTAGGTACCCTTGAAGATAAAGGACACAACGGTTAGGAGTAAAGTATCCATAAGTGCAAGTAAGTGGGATCAGTACTTCACTGGACTTTGGAGTATTGTTTAAAAATACTTGGAGACCTTAGTATGTTTCATATTTGTGATTGTTAGTTATTAACTTATGTGTGTGTAGTGCATGTGCTTGGATATTCTATTGTTGATATGGAGTGCTGGACCTTATGTATTGGTTGCTTTATTGTATTGTGTTGATTTCATTGTGTGAAAATTGGTTGATCACCTTAAGAGGAAAACTAATTCAAACTCGACCTAACTTCTAATCGGACCTGCATCACAACCTATTAAGGGAAATAATTAGGATTCTTGGGCCAAACACAGACCCTTCGATGAGGATAGCAAAAACGATTCTTTTCCTACTCTTAGTCCAACTAAGTGATTGGGGAGGAGGTTGTGGCAAGGCTGGAGATCGTGGCAAGGCTGGAGATCGTAATTTGAAGGTAATCTTAGGTGGAGCATGTTTGTCCATTGCATAATTCTTAATTTGGTTCCAATTCGTGAAGTACGCGGTGTGAAACTCCTCGAAACCTAGATTAGAGCAAGAGCAATTTCTTTGATCTAATGATGACTGGTTAATGCTGTACAATGGCATTTGCTTGAACATGCATTGCATTTAACTAACCCTGCATAAAAACCTTAGTTGCTTAGTGACTGGGATGTGCGATTGTCTTCATCCTACTTATTGAGTAAGTTATCAGTCACTCTCTTATAGTTGTTTTATAGGCTATCCAGTAAACTTACTAGTATTACACTAAGTCCAAGAAGACTAAGGAATGGGGTTAGGGAGTGAGATTTAAGGCTAATCGATTGTGTTCCTAATTATTTGTTGAAATTACTAACTTGTACGGAAACTAATAGGGTCTTTATTAACTACCCTCTAGTTTTCAATTATAGATATTGTTATTATGCTCTATTAACCTGTGATCTTTTAGAAGTTCTTTATTAATCTCTCTATTTCTTCAACTCAATTTGCTTTCAGAACTTTTTATTGAAATTGAGATTTTATACTTTAAATGATTTGTAAAGCTTAATTCTCTCGATTATTTAAGTCACAAGTTTATTTTCTAGAGTCATTTGAAAAATTATATCACAGGTTGATATCTATTAAACTTAAAATTGGATGGCTTGAAGTAGGGAAATGGTAAATGCTTTATGTAAGCTATACCTATGATAGCAATTAAGTGGGTAGCTTTTAGCTTAGGTTATTTTACACGGTGGGACTGTTACGACTCTTTGGTTTAGGACATGACACCTAACTATTTGAGGGATTATATAGTGGATTAATATGATTAGTAGTTGCATACACAAAAGTGTACTATACAAATTATGCATAGTAGTTACAATAGTTAGGGTTTCAATAATAGAATTGTAATGGTTTAGTATGTATAGTTTATACAGTTGTAATTACAAACTATAAATAAAACAAAGTATAAATAGTAAAGCGAATGAGAGAAGGGGATATCATTACCCTAAAGCAAACATTGAGCCTTAGGCTAGGAGTATTGCTGACACTTGAAGTACTGACAATCGAAGTTAAGCAGATCTATCTTTCATTTGCTTTTTGGACATCCATTTACAAATTCCCTTCGTTTCATTAAACCCTTTTACATAAAACATAGTTAGTGTTAATCATAGTTTCATATCAAATCATCAATAACAAAAATAAAACCATAGAAAGGAAAGAGATAATATAGATCTATCATTTGACAACAAGAATCAGACTAAAATCATAATAATTGAAGGTTTTCTTGAAAATTCTAATTGAGTACAGTAAAGAAGACAGAATAGAAGACACAGAGAGAGATAGTGTGTGTGTGTGTGTACTTATGAAGAATTTGATAGAAGTCTCTAGACAATTAGGGTTGAGTAAATTACGAGGAGCAGTTTAAGGAATGACACCATTTCGTGTAATTTGGAAGAAATAAGGAGTTGGGCTTAGGCTTGCCTTATTGGCCTAATAGTTCGTGCTTTTGTATCATGTGTTTGTTTTAAGGCAGCCATCGCCAATAGCATTCGTAGTATTTCAAATTTGCAAGAAGAGGTACATTCATTAGAAACTCGTATAAATTAAGTTTTTGCTAAGAATGATAGTATGGAAAACATGATTAAAGAACTCAATGAAAACATAAAGAATACAATGAAAGCTTTTGAGGTGCATTGTGAGAATCAAACAAATACATTGCCACAATCTCAAAATACATGTGTCATTATTTTATCAAAAGGTGTAACTGAATTTCATATTGAAGTAGGAATTGCGGATTCCATGAAATTGCGATTCTCACAATTCCGCTTTTTAAATGCACTTCCAAATATGGGTAAAAGGAATGGAACATAGAAACGCGATTCCATCTTGTCTAATCTTATGTATGTCAAAACTTCCAAAGTTCATTCCATTTTAAATTGGCTTTTAATGAATTAGGTTATCAAGTTATTCTTTTTATAGGTATAAAAATGTATTTTGATTCTTAAATATAATTTAAAATTTAAATCTTGTAAAATAACAAAACACCCATTTTTCATACATCTATTCCCTATGTTAAGTACAAGTCAATTTTTTTCTTAATTTTGAGCTTAAGGCTACATGATTTAGCACTATTGGACATAATCATACAGTTAAATTAATCTAAATTATAGTTTGAAACTCATGATACCCATAGTTTCAAGTAACTCTAAAACAAGTTTGAAATTTTGCATGCTTTATGCTAAATTCACTATATTGATTACTCAACTGGGCTATGGAGGAATTTCCTTGCTTGAGCTCACTTTAACCATTTATATCATCATTTGAATTCAAATTATTACACCTTGGTAATAATTTGAAAATAAAGAAAGGGAAATAATTTTGATTTCAAGATATTTTTATATAGGTGTGAGTAGGTAACTCTATTGTATAGGGTACCCACTCGAACCCTGCTCCATCGAGTAGGTTCTAAGTAAATAATGTAGGTTATAGGGTAGGTTCCTAGTAATAATTTCTCGAAACCTGCTCCTATAGGGTAAGGTAAGAGTATGAAGCCAGGATATCTTATCCTACCCCTAAACCTAAAATATAATATATACACGGTATATGTTTTATAGTACGTCAAACCTACCTTGTGATAACAATTAAATAATATTAATACATAAAAAATTAACACTATTGCTTTTTCTATTTCAGTTTTAAAGAAGATAATAATAAAAGTTCAACTCATAATAACACTTTAAGATTATATACAGCTTATGTCTACTATTTAGTCCCCCTCATTTTTCTTCTTCTTCTTCTTCTTTGGTAAAAAATTTTCTCCTTTTTAACTCTCTTATTTTTTTGCATTCTCATTTGTTATTTCCTAACTCTATACTGTTGGTCCCATTTAACAATTAAGAGGGGGTAGGGGGTGAATTGATTGTTTTAAAACATTTTGAAAATAAAAACTATAAACATAGAAAGCTAAACATCCATAAAGATATGTGTGACATAAATAATTTGATAACATAAGAGAATAAAATATAAACAACAAATAATAAGAGATTAGAGAAGAAGATCAGGCATAAGATTTTATAGAGTTTTTGCCTTTTGCATTAGTCCTCTCTTCTAACTCTACAATTAGGGATCCAATTGTCTTCACCGGTTGTTCCATTAAATCAAATCAATCAACTGTAAAAGAGATTACACAGATAGGTCTTCTTGACCTTTACAAAAAACTATCCTGTCTCATTAGCCTTTTTTTAGACTAATCACAGGCTACAGTACAATCAACCTCTTTTAAAGATACAATCTTAACACAACTCTTGTTAAGTACATAAAAATTCGAAGATAAGAAATATGAATCTTCAAAACTTTTATGCTAGAATTTGCAATTATATTAATTCTGTATGATTTTTCTTTGTATTTTTGTTATGTTTTGAATGACGATTATTTATATCTTCATTCTTCAATGGTTGAAAACAAGATATTCTTCCTGAATTTTAGCTTGTTTTGAATCTCCCCTGATTTTTTGAAAACCGTTATCAAAATTGGATGAAATTTGCTTTGACCTTGCTCAATTTCAACAACCATTGTTATCCTTAATATCTAGTTAGTTAAGAAACAAATTGGTTGTGATCTTTTCTTATCCCTAGATATAATATTCCTACTTAATTAGAATAGGTAAATTATATTTTCCAAATATAATTTACCAGCGGAGTTGGTTCTTCTTAGACCAACCTTCTACTGAAGCCTCTATAAGCAATTAGTTCCAAGTTGGTTGGATGGTTTGCTTGCTTCAAGAGTTAACTTTCTACCGTTTCTTCTACTGAACCAATTAAGCATACCAGCTTCTACTTATACTTCTACTGCTCTTTTCATTTAGTAGTCAACCTTCTATTTTAGCTTCTATTGTACCTTTTATATGCGTAAAGATCTTTTTCCAGCAATACTTAACTAACACAAATAACATCACATTGTTTTTTTTTTTTTTTATTATTATCATAGAAACCACGTTAGAGAGAATCCTAACATAAATTAGTGATCATTCAATATATTATATTGGAATTACTTGCATATGGTTTTTACATTCTGTGTATAATAATCTTATGATTTGATAAGAATTTTATTTTGATAATGATGCATATTTGGGATCGAACATACGGAGGAGCACCACAACGTTAATGAATTGAAAGGAAGAAGAAAAGCTAACAAAGGTCCGGGTAGCTACCAACTAGATATGACACGCCAAGTGATCTTATTTGGCTTACAATTTGTCGAATATGACTCATCGGTTTGAACTGAAGGGTCACTTACTACTACTCCTTGCTAAAGGGAGTAGATAAGAGTTGAAGGGTAATTAGAACATTGGGGTTGCTTAAAGAGAAACTCGAATAAATATTTTGATAATGAAAATTGATTGTCTGTGTACATTTAGTGGGGGTTTATATACCTATCTCACTAGGGTTACTTTACATGTATGAAAAGACAAAAGGGTATTTTATAAATAGAATATATAAAACATGTTAAAAAGGGTAAAAGAGAAAAAGAATATCTTGTAGAAAAGTAAAGAATCCTCTTGGAATGTTATGTTAGAAGACACGTGTTGCATTGTGGTTAGTCATCCTGAATTATAGTACAAATTGGAAGAAAAGAACAAAAGATCGAGTTTGCAGTTAGGGACCGACCTGATCTGGATCAGGTCGGAGTTCGATTAGCCATTCGTTGTAAAGTAATCAACTTAGGCTGGGGTCGGACATTAGTGGTCGGCTTAGGAGTTTGCTCAAATAGTCTTAAGGTTGTTTGTTCAGATATTCTATCATGGTATTGCTATTCAGTAAGATTGGTGTAGGTGATAGCTCGATAGTTAGGTTGGCAGAGGAAGGAAACACAAAGGTTGGGATAGGAATTCTTGTCTTGGATGGGGCTTCAAACTAATATTCTCCAAGAGAGTCCTTAGAGTCCTTGAGTGAGTCCCTAGAGTCCTCAAGTGAGTCCCTAGAGTCCTTTAGCTCGGCTACCTATGATTAATTTGGGAGGTTGATTCTTATCATTTACCTGAGGGTTGGAAAGGTTTATCCTCAAATTTGAAGTGGTCTCTAGTTTCTGTTCTTCTGGGGCACTTGTGGGATAATCTTTTGCTGGTCAGTAGGGAATTAGGTCTGACACAATGAAAGTGGAGGAAACACCATAGTCATCGGGTAACTCGATCTAGTAGGTGTTGCTGTTGATCTTCTTCAGAATCTTGAATGGACCATCAGTTTGAGGAGATAGCTTGTTATTTCTCAAGTGTGGAAATCATTCTCAGTTGAGGTGAATCCATGCTAAGTCTTCCAGCTTGAAAGAAACAGTTTTGCAGCCTCCACTACTAATCTCTTGCTGTCTTTGATTAAACTTGGTGATCTTTCTTGTTACAGTCTGGTGTAGCTCCTACAATTCGTAGACTTAGTCGACCCCGGATTGACTTTCTTTAGCAGCTAGGGGGTTATTAATTAGGTCTAGGGGGATAACGGGGTTGTAGCCATAGATGACTTCGAATGGAGTCTTTCCAATGGTGTTGTGGATGGTTCAATTGTATTTGAAATTCACAACTAGTAGACACAAATCCCAATCCTTCAAGTTCTTTCCCACAATAACTCTAAGTAAATTACCTAGTGTCCTGCTCACCACTTTAGTTTAGCCATCAGTTTGAGGGTGACTACTAGACTTAAACACAAGTTTAGTTCCAAGTCTTCTCCAAAAACTCTTCCAAAAATATCTAAAAAATTTTATATCTTGATCTGAAATAATAGTCTTTGGTACTGTATATAGTCGGATAACTTCCTGCAAAAACAAATTAACAATATGTAAAGCATTGTTAGTTTGATGGTAAGGGATATTTGATGGTATTGGATGAAATATGCTATTTTGCCGAAGCGGTCTACTACAACAAAGATAGAAATTTTTCCCCTAGATGTCTGAGGCAACCTTAAGACAAAGCCCATATTAAGGTCGGCCTAGGGTAAGGTTGGCGTTAGTAGGGGCATACACTCTCCATGGGTTTTTCTTTTCCCCTTAGCTCTTTTGTACACCTCGTAACTTCCCACTACCTTATAGACATCTTTTGCTAAACCAGGCTACTAAAAATTTTCCTTCAACAAATTGGCTGTCTTGGTCTTTCCAAAGTGACAAGATAATCTATCACTATAAGTTTCCCTGACCAACAGCTTACGTGTAGAACAGTTTGGTATGCACAACCTTCTTTCCTTAAAGGGATAGTCATCTTGGACGTAATAGCCTCCAACAGCAATTCCATCTCTACATTACTCTACAATAGGACCGAAATGAGGATAATGGGCATTTACTCGATGATAAGCGAAAATCCCAATAATTTTGTCTGCAAAGTAGTCAACAAGGTTTGCCGACTTAACAGAGCATTGGTGACTACATTTGCACTTCCTTTCTTGTATTGGATCATATACGAAAATCCTTGCATTGACTCCAATCACTTAGCTTATTTCTTCGAGAGTTTGTTCCGACTCTCAAGATGCTTCAAAGGCTTATGGTCTATATAAATAACAAAGTCTGATGGTAGCAAATAGTGTTACTAAATAGTAAGGGCTCGAAAAAGAGAGTATAACTCTTTCTCATACACAAAATAGTTTAGGGTAGCACCACTAAGCTTGCTGTAATAGGTGACGAATTATCATTCTTGCATCAGGATGGTGCCAATTCTAATGCTTGATGCACCACACTCCAATTCAAAGGGCTTATCAAAATCTGGTAGTGATAGGACATGGGCAGAGGTGAGCTTCTCCTTGATCTCCTTGAAGCTCTATTTAGCTCGATTGTTCCATTTGAACCCATCACTCTTCTTTGTTAGTTTGGTTAAGGGGATGGCTATGGTATTGAAGTTTTTAATGAATTGTCTATACAAAAAGAAGTTAGGCCATGAAAACTTTGAATTTTAGTGACATTATTTGGCGTTAGCCACTTTAGAATAGCTCAGATCTTTTCCTTATCTACTCTGATTCCTTCTCCTGATACCACATACCTAAGAAAAATGACTTTGCTCTGACATAACATATACTTCTTTAGGTTCCCAAATAACTTCTCAATTTGTAATATTTCAAAAACAGCTCAAAGATGTTGAACATGGTTGTCCAGGTTGGCATTGTACACTAGTATATCATCAAAGTATACGACCACACATTGTCTAATAAGAGAGCGCATCACATGTTTCACAAGCTTTATAAATCTGCTTGGTGCATTTGTAAATCTAAACGGCATAATCAATTGTTTGTAGAGACCATGCTTAATCTTGAGGGCAGTTTTCTACTCATCTCTTGATCTCATGCGAATTTGGTGATAGTCACTTCGCAAATCAATCTTAGGAAATACTTTGGCGCCATGAAGCTCATCTAACATGTCATTGAGCCTAGGTGTTGGGTATCTATACTTGATAGTGATATGATCGATTGCTTGGCTGTTAATACACATGTGCAATGGACCATCTTTCTTTAGGGTGAACAGAGTTGGTATAGTACAAGGGCTCATGCTCTCCCTCACAAATCCTTGCTCTATGAGCTCATCCACTTGTCTTTTCAGCTTGACAGCTTGGTTAGGGTTCATTTTATATGTAGGTCGGTTCGGCAGGGTGGTGTTTGGCTACAGATCAATATAGTGTTTTATGCCTTGGACTGGGGTAGTCTTTTAGGCAGTTTCTCAAGAAACAGGTCGGAAAACTCACTAATCAGCCTTTGGATTTCATTTGGAACATCGTTCTAATCTCTCATCTTTGGTAATCTTCTAATCAACAGGAACATAAGCTCTTCGACCTTCTTAGCTACTTGGAGTTCTCTTTGGCTCATCACTAGGGCCTTCTTCTTACTTACTCGGATGAGTTGATTATGGATGTCATTTATTTAGGTTGAGGTTATGGGTTGCAACACAATCTTCTTTCCATCCTTAACAAAGGCATAGGTATTCTTGCACCTGTTATGAGTAACATGTTAGTTGAACAACCAATGTTAGCTAAGCAACAGATGTGAAGCTCCCATGGGGACGACATCGTATACTACTTTGTTCTTGTACACATTCCCAAATTGAACGGTATAGTTACCTGTTCAGTTACGTATAAGGTACCCTTATCTAAAGCCAATGCAACTTGTAAGGTTAGGGATGCTTAGAGGTTGGCAAACCTAACCTTTACATGAAGGACTGTGCAACTACGTTAGTATAACTTCCTCCATCCACTATGATGGTACACAACTATCCTCTGATGGTACACATAGTATGGAATAAACTTTCCCTCTAATCTTCCCTAGAGTTCAGTAGGGAACTTAGTACTTGTCTTAGTACTAGGGTCATTACTTCTCCCTGGTCAACATAGACATAGGTCTCCTCTTCCTTCTTGGCTTTGGCATTTCCAACATCCTTATCCTCCTCGGGTTCGCTCTCATCGGTGCTATCCACTATATCTCCTCGGAGCATTATGACATGTCGATTCGGGCATGCAGTAGCCATATGTTCAAAGCCTAAGCATTTAAAGTACTTCACCCCAATTATCTTCCATTCGGAGGTCTACCCTCTTTCATATGTCCTCAGGTTTGGTTTGGCTTTAGTTTGGCTTAGCTGGCCTACTCAGCCTTGTTGGCTTGTTTTACCATCGTTAGATCAGTCATTCCTCTCTTCAACTCGGTATGGCCTCTTCGATTCGGCTTAAATAGGTTAGCGCAGAACAAGGGCTTAGGAGAATGTTAGTCCAGGTCGGCTTGGAGTACTTCTTCTTTGTTTTTCGACCTTCTATGCTATCTTAATTGCCTCTTCTAAGGTGTAGAACCTCTACACCTCCACAATATTGCGAATCTCATATTTGAGTCCAGAAATAAACCTTAATACTGTGCAAGCCTTTGGTTCTTCTATATTGGCTTGAATTATAAGCATCTAGAACTCTCTCATATAATCATCAATAGGTCAGTCTCCTTGGTGAAGTTCCTCCAACTTTGCAAATGTATCTTGCAAGTAGGTCTCAAGTACAAATCTACCCCTCAACAACCTCTTTATCTCATTTTAGGTTCTCATACCTCATCTTCCATCCATTGCTTTAGCTGCATTTAGATTTTTCCACCATATAGTGGCATACTTAGAGAACTCAAGTGCAGTAGGTTGAACCTTCACAACTTTTACATATCTATAACAATTAAACACCTTCTTGACTATTTCTTCTTACTTTAAGTATTGATACGCATCTCTACTTCTACTGAAGGGTGGAATTTAGACCTTAACATTGTCATGTCCTTGAGGAGCTCGGCATCCTTACTTTGTGCTTGATATTATTCAGCCTCTACTTCTTTCCTTCCGTTACTCTCCACATCTACTTCCTCATCATCCTTTTATATATCTTCTAACTCTAGCCTTTGTCTGCGACTCCTCTAGCTCGTTGGGGTCAAACTAGGTGGTTGGTTTGGCCACCTTAGCTATAGCCTCTCTTTAGAACATTTTAGGGTGGGTTATGCTGCAGCATGCCCTAGGGTTGTTGCCTATTAACTTACATCATGGTAACTGGACTCTCAACAAGGTTAGTGAGTTTGTCAAGTTTGTCATCAACTGACCAAGGAGTGTTGCTACCATTTTAACCACGACCAGGTTGAGTACCACTACTTTGGTCTCCAATAACACTTTGAACACTTGATGACATGGTATAATACTTTTCGAATAGGACTAACAACACAATACATAAAAAAATAGCGCTACCTTACTACCTAAAACTTTGACTAACACATTAACAACTTTAACACCTAGTAATCACTTGAATAGGATAGAAATAAACTTGCTTTGTTTTCGTAGTGCAAAACAGAGTAAGAACAGAATAACAATAGAACCACACTTAGCAATACACAAATCTTCACTACATAGCTCATAGCTCATAACTCCAAACTTACTCCACATGAATACACTTAAGTAGCTATTGAAGGAATATAGTAGCTATAAACAGCAAATATAAACCAAAACTTCACTATAACTTCATATACTCCCTCTCTAAACCATGTTCTGATACTAGTGAAGTTGATGCGTCTTCAGGGTCGAATACATGGAGGAGCACCACAATGTTAACAAATCGAAATGAAAAAGAAAAGTTAACAAAGGTCTAAGCAACTATCAACTAGATATGACATACTAATCGATCTTACTTAGCCTATAGTTTGTCGAATATGACTCATTGGTTTAAACTAAAAGGTTACTCGTTATTACTCCTTACTAAAGGAAATAGATAAGAGTTGAAGGGTAATGAGAATAATAGAGTTGCTTAAAGAGAAACTTGAATAAATATTTTGATAGTGACGATTGATTGTCTGAGTACATTTAGTCAAGGTCTATATACCTATTCCACTAGGGTTACTTTACATATATGAAAAGACAAAAGGGTATTTTACAAATTGAATATATAAAACATGCTAAAAAGGGCAAAAGAGACAAATAATATCCTGTACAAAAAAGTAAAGAATCCTCCTAAAATGTCGTGCCAGAAGATACGTATCGTATGGTGGTTGGTTGTCCTAAATTAAATTGGAAGAAATGAAGAAAAGAGAGTTTACAGATTTGGATCAGGTGGGAGCTCAATTGGCCATTTGCTATAAAGTAATCAATTCAAGTTGTGGTTGGACATTAGTGGTCGACTTGGAAGTTTGGCTCAGACAATCTTAGGGTTGTTTGTTTGGATAATCTATCATGGTACAACTGTTCAACAAGATCGATGCAAATGATGGATTAGTAGTTAGGTCAGTAGAGGAAGGAAACATAGAGGTCAGGATTGGAATTCTCATCTTAGATGGGGTTTCGAACTAATATTCTCCGAGTGAGTCTTTAGAGTCCTTTAGATCGGCTATATGTAATCGGTCCAAGAGATTGATTTCTATCAAATAATTTAAAGAAAAAGGACAAAAGAAATTTAAACATAAACCAACAAAGGGTCTCAATATTTTCAATTGCAAAAATATTTTCTATTTTGCCTACCAAAGTTTTATATTGTCTCAACTTAAGATATGTTGCAACCTATACAAATTATTACTAGTGCATCTATTGATAGTATAGTTATAATTTTGAAATTAATTATATATTTACTACAAAGTTATGAAGGGAGATAAGGAAAAATTTATAGGATTCACAAAGTATCTTATAAAATCTGTAAGGTACAAGTTACAAGGTGATTCTAGGTATAAAAATTTGGGAACCTGTATTTACAAGGTAGGATACGGGTAGACCTTATCCTTAGTTTTATGCAATTTATCTCTATTTTGTACCAATCAGTTTCTTTTAATTTGGTTTTTACCCCATGTTTTGTACTATTATCAATCAAATCTCGCTGTATGCTCCCATAATTTTGGTGGAAATAAAATAAGGATAAAAAAATTACTATCTTGCGTTGATGATAACAATGCATATGCCTCTTGAAGATGGACATCTGATCTCTTGCGTTGATGATAATAATGCATATGCCTGTTGAAGATGGACATCTGATGAGAATGGTTGACTGAATGTAGAATAACCCTATTTGGTAAGAGGGGATAGGTTGGTATTGTTTGCTTTCACCTTAGCAATAAAATGTTGGCTTTTCTTAATCATTGCTTGAAAATCCGAACCCATGAGTGCCTGCAGGGCTTGAACAGCCTAATCGAATCGCATGATGGAAGGATTAAATCCTTTAAACCAAACCATATAGTTGAGTTTGGAAATTTTTTTGAATTTCAAAACTATAGTATGTCCTATTTACAAGAAAGAAATTTCACAAAACATCTTGCCAATTAATTTCATGCTTATAGTGCTCTGCAATATGAACTAAAACTTCAACAAATATCTGTGTGAAAGTCAAGTTAAATACATATACGTTGAAATAAATATGAACTGAAATTTCTTTTAAATCATACGTTATTATAAAGTAACTTTTTTCATGAGAAGCAAAATATTATTTTGATTTTTAAAATGGTTTAGTTTACTTTAGCTTGATTTGTCCTTGTGAATTAACCATAAATTTTCTTTCTTTCTTTCCTTTTTTTTTTTTTCCTTTTTTTACCATCTTCTATCACATTACAATTTTAGGGAGAGAGGATAATTTGGTCTATTTTGCAAATTTTTTTACAACAATGAGAAAACTAAACAAAATTTTAGAAACGTTTATTTTAGACTCCGGATTAGTTTGATTTGATCCATATGAAAGCCTATGATGAACACATAAGAAACCTCTTATTCATTTGGTCAATCTCTTCATCCCAATATGTATATGGAAATCGATTATTTAAATTACTTTTTTCTTAAAATTTCCTAAAGTCATAAATCAATCATTGTTTTTGTCTAGATATTTGAAAAAAAAATGATATTGTGCAATATTTTAAAAATTATGACAACAGAAATCATTAAATCGTAAAACAACTTTAAAGGATTCAAATCCTACATGGTTCGATGTTGATAGCTGTGACTTTGTAGTTTGTTGACCTAATGCTACCAAGATAAACAAACTTAAATGACATAAAATAGAACATAAATAATTATCCGAATGTCACACTCTGCAGAGCCTCCACAAGAATATGCTAAGCAATTGAAGCATCGTTTTTGCCTACCAGGGTTTCACAATCTTGATAATAAAAATACAATGCTGAAAGAAGTTTGGTTCGATAAAAAAATTCAAATCAAGCCATAGTTTTAGTTTCCAAGAGGATACATCGCTTCGACCATTAAGATTCGTGTTCTCCCATAATACATTGTATGTCCCTCAAATAATAAGGGTTAATAGGTCTCTTGTCGGGAACAACTTCGAAGCAAACCGTCAATATGATTATTAGTTTTCATAATAATTTCTCATATAAAATTATTCCAAGCACCAATATTAAAAATGTATTTTAAGCACTAAATATGCGAAATTAGTATAACCTTAAAACGTTCAAGAGAAGATATATATATATATGTATGTATATACACACACACACGTATACTAGCGGGTGTGTTGCGTATGTAGAATATAAATATAAGGTATAATAAAATTTTGCAAAAAAAAAAAAAGGTATAATAAAAAAAGAATAATTATAAAATAAAGTTTTAATCAATATGGATGGTTTTTTTGTTTTTTGTTTTGGAAGAGCATATCAATATCATTGAAAGATTGTATTTCAATTTTGGAGTTGAAGTACATGTTAAGTTTATGGAGATAAAACTATTGGGTAACGTGAAAGAGTAGTAGGTATTGATATAACTACAACTTTCCAGATAAAACATTGTGAAAATAGTGATATTGGCAAATATATCTTTTTTAAATTATATGATACTTAATATAAGACTTGGAAAAAAAAGTTAGGGGATTTAATTATAATTACAATATGGGTAGTTACTTAAGCCCTTTTAAACTTTAATAATATATTAGTGGACGATGCATCTGCATTGCATGTACATAAAATGAATAATGTTGTACAGTATAATCAAATATATTATAATATTAATAGAATATATTAATAGATAAGGGAGAGAGAGAGATGGGATCGTGGAGAGAAGAATAGGGGATAGTGGTAATGTTGGGGGAGAGAGAGAAAGATAGAGGAATAAGGAGTAGTGGGAATGTAGTAATAGTGAAGAGGGAAATAATACTATGAAGGTAGAATGTGGCAATAATGGGGAGAGAGAGAATAAGTGGGAAAAGTGAGAGGAATTGTGAGAAAAAGAAAATTTAGGAAGTGAACAAATTTGTTCATAGTATAATATATTTATGGTTAATTTATTATTAGTTTTTTTTAATTATATACTATAAGATTAGAGGGTTACATAGTGATTTTAAAGGGAAGACACTAATAATGGCTACTTAAACCCTAATTGGTTTTAATAATATACATATATCTATATGTTCAAAAATTTGCTTCTTCCTTATTAGAACCAAATGCAACTGAACAAGCAAAATTAAGGAACAAAAAGCCTTCTAGTGGTAATGGCAATTTTGGAGACTAACTTCACCTTATTTGATTTCACATGTACATTATATTAATCCTATTAGGGATTGAAAAAAGAAAAAGAAAAAAACTATTAAACTTTGAACTGAATGAAAAGCTCCATTTTTACAATTCAATTTGTTTTATGTTTTGATTTATATTTCAAGGTTTGGGTAATGTTAAGAAAAAATTTCTTTCTAAAAAACAAAATAAATAGCTCTATTTTACAGTAGGGCCAATATGATATGTGTCTTATTTTTGGCAAGATCATGTTTCCTTCATTAGAAAATGTACATAGGAGAGCCATGGAATAGATGCTTAAGTGAGTTGCAACTTAGATATATACAGTAATATATAGTCTTGTTGGACTAAAATTTTACTTGATCGTGATACCCATATCATGTTGTTGATGTATCAAGATGTAGTGTTATGTCCTCATCATATCTGTGTAACACAAGTATTATTTCTAGGTATCCGAGAAAGCTAACGTTATTCGAAGTTGTTTGCTGAAGATACTGCTATGCTTGTCTTAAAGAGAACATAAACTTTGTCACATACTTCATTGCTTTAGGAGACAAAACGCTTGATTTATTTCTCTCCATAAGCGACTAAAGTTTGAATTGTGGTCCATTCTTTCTTTTTTTTTTTCTTTTGTTTTAAAAAAATAATAATTATATGTTAGGTTAGATTTTAGTCCTTAAAAAAAAAAGTCAAACCATGATATACAACTTGGTTTGGTTCAAAAGTGTGAATTGTAACCAATCGGATACCTATCATATACGTTTAGTGTCCTTATTTTTGAAATCGAGAATTTAGATCCTAATTTATTGAAAAACATGCCTTCATATGCATAAAAGATATGACAATTTATTAGTACTTTACATTACAGTACATTACATTACGATACTTTTATAAAAGGATTATTATCCTAAATACTATATATATATATATTTATTTATTTTAATTAATTCTTTAAATTCTTTTTAAACATCACTTTACATTCTAGAAGTTTCTAGAATATTCTACTTTATCCCAACCCTACATCATTTTTTCCCCTACCATAAATTCTTTCTCTCTCTCGGCATATACATAATTTTCACCGAGCTCTCTCGCGCCTGGCCTACTTTTCCCCCTAACTAATGGCCGGACCCCACTTTACTTTCTCAATCTTGTTTTCCCCCATTTCCAGAAGCCCTTGTCCCTTTCCCAATCCAATTCCATCCCTTCCCCTCTCATAATTTCCCCTCCCCTTTTCCTTTTCCTAATTCTTTACAAGTAATCGGACCCCACCCCCAGTCCATTTGCGTTTTACAAGCTGAATTTTCTAGACCCCTGTTTTCAATTTCCTCCAGCTGCCATCTCTCCAATGGAATCTCATTAAGCCTCCATTTTCTTTTCCTTTTCCAAATTTAAATTACACCGTCCCTGTACAAGCATTTCATCGACCTTGCATCCTCAAATTTCACCCCCATTTCCAAAGCCTGTATAATAACCTCCTATTCAATTCATCGTTTGAGCAGCTTGTTCGGAATTCAATTTAATTTCACTCTTGATTGGGTAGCATTCTACGTGTTTCAATTAACCTGATAAATGTTATAAATTAACTATTTGAGTATATTATTTTACGGATTATAATTTTGTATTGTTATTATTGTTAGATTTTTGTTCATGCCATCTGGTGATTTTTTTCTCGATTTATGTTCGCGAACCGCTTCGATTTCATATTAGGTACTGCATATATAGTATATATCTTATTACTATTATTTTATTTATTATTTCCATTGTTAGTGTTGAATTAAGTATGTTAGTATTCGATTATCGCTTTTAAATTATTCAATTGTCATGTTATATAGTGTTATTATATATAAGAGTTATTGTTTAATATATTTTATCGTATTTCAAATTATTGGTGATAGATAATTATGTTGGGGCCAAATTTCTGTTTTATGTTGTATTCATATTGTGTCACTCTTTTTTGTTTATTTATATGTTAATGATCATATTTTATGTAAAAGTTTCTAGTATCGATTTAGTGTACTACAGTACTATATTATTATTAGTATGTCGTATTTTTTATATCAACGGTATTAAGATCTAATTATTTTATCACATTAGTATTATGTATATGTATGTATAGCATATTATATTATTATGCATAGTATGTCTGTTTTATGTGTCGACTATTACTTTATTATTCTTTATGAGTTTTTACGAATCATACTATTTTCCAATTAAGTATGTATTATTCGTTTATTATATCGATTTGATAATCTATATAGTCCAATACTCTAATCTTGTGTTCATTCTCTACTTTCTTTTGTACATATAGATAAATATATATATATATATATTATGTACCTTACGATTTACTATGATTGAGTGATCTTATACAGTTATATCAACTTTTTAGTTTAATTGTATTATGTTCTATTTCTATTTTGGAATTCTTATTGTGATTCCATGATTTTCTTATGGGACCTTGATTAGCTAGGTTATAAGTTCATAGATCACTCATAGGTAGAACTAGTTTTAGAATGCTTAAAAGTTAATGTGCTACTTGTTTTCTTTTAGATTCGTGGTGTTCAGATTCTTTTGTCAAGGTTTGAGTTTTGTTTGGATTTTGAGATTAGAGTCTTGTTTTAGATTTTAGAGTGTTTCCAAGTATGTGGTGTTTGGTTGTTGCTCGTATTTGATAGGAATTAGTAATCAAACCAGACTAAATTTATATTTGGCCTAATTACTTTGGTTTGCTGATTTTGCTTGACTTGATCGCTCTAGGGGCTTGCAGTGGTAGTTACTTAGAGGAGCAAATGCTGATCATATGAGGGGATTCCTTAGTGGACTTTCATATGGGATGACACAGCTGGAATATTAGGTTTTGGACTTTGGTTTCTAGGCGTAAAGGATTTAAAGGAAAACATATATTTATAACCACCTATGTATGTGGATAAAGACCAAGTGTGGCGAGGTTATGAATACTCCTTTGTTGTTTTGTTGGCCTAATGTAAGATAATTAAATTGTTGTTTGTATTATTCTATTGTATTTGCATTTTTGCATGTGAACGATTTGGCTTGGCATATTTATGTGTTTGTACACTCGTACTGGGCTTTGGCTTATTCTTTTCTTTTTCAGGTACTGGATTTGAGGGCAATCTTATTTTTGAGGAGACATATGTCAATGACATCCAGGAGAAGGATGGAGTCGAGTACCTTTACTTTTATGATAACTAAGATAGGGTGATATCTATTTTACTAGAGTTTATGTTTTATTAAGGATTATGTTCCTTTGAGGAGATGGACTCCTTTATGATATTTGAGAATTTAGTTGCTTGACTTATCTTATGTTTTGGTTATGAGTTGATACATTTCTAAACTCTATTGGACATTCTAGTTTTTATGAGATTATGAGTGGATGTAGCCTCCCACTCTTTTGTGGATTTTTATGTATTATGTGGTATGATTCTTTATGTTTTTGACTGTAGACTTGGAAGCCTTACATATTCTAGCTAGTTGGGATATGTGGCAGGTTATAACGCCCATTTAGAGTCTTGGGGCGTTATACGGGTAGTTGATCTGGATGTGTGTAATTGCCATTTTTTA
The DNA here is from genome assembly GCA_024138015.1 of Lumnitzera littorea. NCBI lineage: Eukaryota > Viridiplantae > Streptophyta > Magnoliopsida > Myrtales > Combretaceae > Lumnitzera > Lumnitzera littorea. Next base: position 10,303,769 of record JAMXBB010000007.1, on the reverse strand, counting down.
AAATTTTTCTTTCTCTAAATTTGGAGATTGTCATACATACGAGAAAATTTTATTGTTTCCTACATGATAAAAAAACAAATTGCTTATAATGGAAGCGTATTGATTATATATCTTCTATGGCGATTCTGACACAGATGACACCATGCTATCATCCATCAATATCCACGAGAAGAAGTTAAGCATCAAATAATGGTGATACAAAATTTGCATGATTGTGGAAGAGAAGTGAGAATTGCCCTAAGGGCATGATACCAATTCAAAGAACAGAAAAGAAAGATATGCGAAAACGGGTCCAGTGTAAGACAATACAAGGAAGAAACTTAGTTATGATTCCATTTCTAAAATGCCATGCAAATAAATGACAGTAAGATCCCAAATCTTTTGGAGCCGAATCGATTTGTATGCAGACTACTCTATCCAATCAAATTTGAGCAAATAGAAATGCTATTTTAGTCATTTTGCATATAATATTGTTAGTTCTATTGAGGAAAACTCATTAAGCTCTATGTGATCAATCAGATGACTATAATGTTCACAGCTGGATACAGTTACTTAGGAGCGAAAGTAGATATCAGAGTATGGAACCCTTATGTTGAATCCAATAATGAGTGGAGTACTTCTCAAATTGCTCTAAAAAATGGGCCTTTCTATGACCACGAGAGCATTGAATCCGGACGGGCGATTTGTATATTCATTTATTGATATATATGCTGGAGTATTTTGGAAGATTTTTTAGTTGCAGAATGTTGAGACATAATGAAATCTTCTCTTCAGGTTAATCCTGGTGTTTATGGAGACAAGAAGAGTCGATTTATTGTATATTGGACTATAAGTTTGATTACTTGAGACTGCTAAGGTTAATTTAATGGTTTTCATCTTTTGATGTTACTTATGTTTAGGGTATTGCTATTGGCTTTTAATTTTTGGCAGCTTGATGCCTCCAAGAAAATCAGTTGCTTCAATGTAACTTGCCTCGATTTTGTTCAAACCAACCATGAAATCGCTATAGGATCTGTCATTCCTCCGGTTTCTACTAGCACTGGTCTACCATATCAGATTACATTTTACATTTTCAAAGTAAGATTGGAACACTAACTTATCTCAAACACATTTCATATATGGTACATGTTAATAGGATCTCTCATATTAATCTTGTGCAGATGTGCTGTTTTTGGATAATCTTTAAAGTTTTGGGAAAAATAAGAGGGAAGAAAGGATTAAGTTTTCTCGACTCCAAAAGGAGTACTTATCCATATCCTCCAATCATACGTAGCTACAATTTTAACTTTTTTAGTTATATATAATGGCATACGGATGGAGTGAATATAAATGGAAATACTTTAAAGAGATGGGGAAGGTTTATCAACAAAGTAAGATGTACTTTAACTTTGTATCATTTGTTACTATGGAATCTCAACAATGCTGCACACATTTGAATTTTCAAATATTTTGAAGAAATAATTAGAAATATTCTATACAAATATATTATGATGTATTTGTATAAGCTTATAAGGATACGAGACTACTATGACATGTGAATATTCACTAAAAAATTGAAGATAGAGTAAAAAATTATCGATCAAGACTGGATAGATATCCTAACTCTTAATTGAGGAAAATTAAATAGAAAAGATCCATTTCCATAATTTAATGCTTCGAAAATGACCACAGGATTTCAAGACTAACAATTGGTGGGAGGCAAACCCTCCGATAGTTCATTTGGGAATAGATCGGCGAACTCTCCTAATAATGTTTTTACCTTGGTGGGTTGCTCCCTCTCTTTAGGCCTCATCTTTAGTGTTCTTTGGACTAGCAGATAGGTTGGTCCTTCGAGCTCCATCTCTCTTCTCAGCTTGGCTCAAGTTATTACCAAAGCCTCTTTCTTCAGGACTTGGCTTAGTTGGGACTGCATGACCTTTATTTGCTCGGCAGTCATAGGACTCAATTTCACCCTCTTACCTTCATGCTCCAAAGAACATGTATTCCGCCTTCCATCATATATAATTGCTCGATTGAACATTCATGATAGTTTAAGTAGAATGTGGGATGTACTCATGGGTAACACATCATCGAGTTCTTCATCTCGATAGTTGCTAATGTAGATTAGCACGGACACCTGTTTGTTCACTTGTAGGGCTCCTTTATCACTGAGCCAATGTAACATGTGAGGTTTTGCGTGGGGCTTGGTTGGCAATTTCAATTGTTGGACTATAAATGTAGAGGCTGCATTGGTGCAGCTCCCACTGTCAACAATTAAGGCACATAGTGACTCATTTACCTTACATCAAATATGAAAGAGATTTTCCCTGTGCTCGTCTTTGGGCACTAGATTGACTTTCATTATCGTTCTTAACACTAGAGTAGCCGGCATAAAGTTGCCTTCCTTACTGCAGATAACTTCCTCTTCGGACAGCTCGATTTGTCCACCCTCTTTCTGCTCCTCTATTTCCTCATCAGTATTGTCTACTTCAACTGTTGGCTACTCGCCTTCGATTACCATAGTTCTTCTATTCGAACACTGAGTGGCTATATGTCAAAATCCTTGACATTTGAATTATTTGATCTCGTTCGTCTTCCTGCCCGAACTCTAGCCTTTCTCAAACTTTCTTAAGACTTCCTTCTCCTTTGCTCGGGTAGTCTGAGTAGGTCGGGTCTCAACAACCTTACTTGGTTATGTTCATATAGGTCTGCTCAGAACAGATGGGCTACTACCAGGTTGGTTGACGAGGGGTTGGAACCTTCTAGTTTTGCGCCTTTCTATCCTTTGGGCGGCTTGAATTGCATCATTAAGCAACCTAATATCCATGGTTTCTAGGATATCTTTGATCTCGTACTTTAGTCCACTGATGAATTGAGATACAGTTCGGTCTTCTAGCTGTTTGACTTTACATCAGATCATTAACATCTGGAATTCCCTAACATAAGGTTCAATAGTCGATCCTCCTTGCCTCAGCTCTTGTAATCTTTTGAAGGCATCCTGCAAATAATAGCTTGGTACAAATCTTCTCCTCATAACCCTCTTTGTTTCATCCGAACTTCTAATCTCTCGTTCTCCTTCCTTTCTTTGAGTGGCTTAGCATAAAAAGAATATTTATTGGCAGAAAGGACAGTACGGATGTCAGAAAAGGATAGTATGTGAGTAGTTTGCTCATTCTGTAGTCCCAATGACATTGATGGCCGAGTAGAGGTAGGGTCTTGATTAGGTGAGGTCTATGTCAGCAGTTCGGTAGCTCAGACAGTTAGGACTGGACAGAGGTTAGCTTAGGGCAGACTCATTTTTTGGTTAGTCTTGGGAGTTCAACTCTCGACAATTGTCAACTCGGCTTTGAAACTGGTCAGGTCGGCTGTATCCTGATTCGATGCTTGGACTAGTGTTTGGTGAAGGGGTTGGCTTAGCATGTCGGCTGGCTACCTCGGTAGCTTTTTGGATGATGTGAAGAGCGAAGTAACTCAATAGGTCGGATCGAGGTACGTATTGTTCCTCGATACTTAATTCACCATTGATAGCTTGGCGAGCCACTTGAGCAAACCTACGAGCTTGGAAGCGTGTGATTGATTCGTGGTCCCTATTACTTGGGAGTTGCATGTACGGGTAGTGCGATATGTAGTATTGATTAGTTGTTTTTCAACCACTCCCCAGCTTTGGGACAGTTGTAAAATGGTCTCAAAATGGCCTCAGAATGGCAACTTCAATTTCCCTTTTAATTTGCTTTTTTGCTTTTCTTTATTTTCTATTTTTTATAATTTCTATATATTTTATTTGCTTAAATCATTTAATTAGCTGATCACGCATTGGCAATGTGTATGCAATGATTAGACATCGCAATGTAATTAAAATTTTGAGCTTAACACACTTGTTGATACAATAATAGCAATCATACATAATCAATACGCACTTATTAGATGAGTATAGAAATAATACTTAATTGACAAAGTACGTAAATAACTATAGTGATACAATAAATATATTTATTAAAATACAAAAAAAACTTAGGGAAGAGAAAACTTCATTAAATCATGTAATCACACATTTAAAATCACCACTAAATAGTTGTGTGATGTCCTTCAACATGTGCAGTTAATTCCCTAAATGTGTAGTTAATTCTTGAACTTGTGAGGATTCTTATCCACAAAAGTGGAAAATGTGTGTAGTTAAACCTTGAATGTGTACAATGATCAATATATGAATGAGAGGCGAATGAATGTTTCCTTTAATAATAATAGGTAAATAGATAACGTATAATCGTCTTAAATATTATAGATGATAGTATGGACCAGTAAGAAAATGTTACTCATACCATATCTATGGTTAACATAAGATAGACGAAATAAAGAAAAAGAAAAATCATTAGACTCAACAACCACTTTTTATTCCTTGGAATATTATATTGATAGTATCGGTTCTTAAACCTGTAAAATTTTAATTATACTTTGTAAAGGTTCATGTAGTTTTAGTATTGTTAGTACTTTATTAATTCTGTAAAGCACTATCTTTAGAAATCATGATGAAGTGAACACTTTATATAAGAAAACTAATAATAATGTAATAACGTGATTTATTATTAATTAAATTCCAACAATGAGACAAAAAGAAACTACTGACGTTGATGAGAAAAGCTAAGGATCTTACCACCATAGACAAACCCAATTTAAAACTCATGTTATGAACACTAATTTCATCTTTTTTTAATAAGAGAATGACATTTACAAGAAAATGGTAGATTAAATTAAGAAAGGAAATATTACAAACATCATTGTCTTTTTCCCTATAGAATAACAATCATGACTTTAAAAAGTACACCTAGCATCGTAATTTCGTCGCTCATTTCATAGGCTCCTTACAACACAATAGAGCACTACTAAAGAAAAACATGAGAGCTAGTATAGCTAAGTTCCAATGTTACATAAATATTCCATGAAAATTATTTTGTTCACTATCTTATTCCTAGCTTTCTTTTATAGTTCTACAACCTTTTGCTTTGTGTTCATACATGAGATTGAAGTTAGAGTAAGTAATGGCTTTGTGAGTGCTAATGTCTATGTGTTGTGTAGGTCAGGTGATGATAATATTGGTGGGAAATACTATTCTCTTGGCGATGGAATTGGATGGAAATTCTATGAAAACATTTGGAGTAGTATCCTATTCTATTGCCATGTAAGGTGGCATAATGGCTACCAAGTGTTTACTGTTTTTGATAATGGTTATTAGGATGACATTTGTGCACCGGATCTTAAATGCTTATGGAAATTACAAGAAGATGGGATTTATGCATATTTTTCTTCTGAAAAGGAATGGAAGCTTATGCATCCTTGGAAAGTGTTGACCTGAAATGCGAAAAGGATGAAATATAGTCAATGTGTCACTTTCATAATGTAATAAAGTAATTGCATCATTTCACTTTACATGAGATTATATATTTATATATAACAAGTTACATACAACATATTTATGTTAGGAGAAGTGCGTCAAGGATTAAAGCATAATGAATGTGTTAGCTTTATAATCAAAGAAAATAATTGAATCACTTTTCTTTATATGAGAGTTTAAAATTATGTATAATTAGTTATGGTCCTAGTGGGATTTTTTTTTTATCTGAATCTTAACTATATCTTATCCATTGTTATTTTATATATGATTTGTACCTATTTGAAATCTGATATTTGGAAAGTTGACTTTTACGTATCTTTTCTCGTATAAAATTATTAAATACAAATTATTCCAAGCATCGACATTAAGAATGTATTTTAAGCACCAAATATGCGAAATGAGTATGACCTTAAAATGTTCAAGAGAAGATATATATATATATATATATATATCCACACACACTAGTAGGTATACACTCGTGTTGTGTATGTAAAATATAAATATAAGGTATAATAAAAAAAGAATAATTATAAAATAAAGTTTAATCAATATGGGTGTTTTTTTTTTTTTGAAGAGCATATCAATGGCATTCAAAGATTGTATTTCAATTTTTAAGTTGAAATAACTATCAAGTTTATGGAGATAAAACTATTGGGTAACGTAAAAGAATAGCGGTTACTGATATAACCGCCAACCTTCTAGATAAAACATTGTGAAAATAGTAATATATAATCGATATTGATAATTATATCCTTTTCAAATTATTTGATACTTAATATAATAGATGGAAAAAAAATGAAAAAATTACTTGGTTCAGAGTATTTAATTATAATTATAGTATGGGTAGTTACTTAAGCCCCTTTAAAGTTTGATAATATATATATATATATATATATATATATATTCAACAATTTGCATCTTCCTTATTATAGCCAAATGCAACTGAACAACATGTGAAATTAAGGAATAAAAAGCTTTCTAGTGGCAATTGCTATTTGGAGACTAACTTCACCTTATTTAATTTCACATGTACATTATATTGATCCCATGTGCAAGGGAGTAGAAAGAAGAAAAAAAATATACTAAATTCTAAACTGAATAAAAAGCTCGGTTTTTACAATTTAGTTTGGTTTGTGTTTCGATTTATATTAAATATGTGTGTTCAAGGTTTGGCTAATATTAAGAAAAAATTTCTTTCTAAAGAACAAAGTAGAGAGCTCTATTTTACTGTAGGGCCAATATGATATGTGTCTTATTTTTGGCAAAATCATGTTTCTTTCATTAGAAAATGTAATTGATGAACTAGGATGCAGCGTTTCCTTCATCTAAAAGTTATTCGGAGTTATTTACTGAAGATACTGCTATGCTTGTCTTAAAGAGAACATAAACTTTATCACATACTTCATTGTTTTGTTCACTCTTTCAGGAGACAAAACACTCGATTTATTTCTCTCCATAAGTGACTAAAGTTCAAATTGTGGTCCATTCTTTTTTTTTTTGTTTAAAAATATTAATAATTATATATTAGGTTGGATTTCGGTCCTTAAGAAAAAAATAATCAAATCATAATATACGACTCGGTTTGGTTTAAAGGTGTGAATTGTAACCAATCGGATACCCATCATATATGTTTAGTGTCCTTATTTTTTAAATCAAGAATTTAGATCCTAATTTTTCGAAAAACATGCTTTCAAATCTTTTATGACCCTTGGCTTTAGTCCCCCCTCCCCTAATAGAAAGAAAAAAGGAAAGAAAATTTATATGACTGATAAAATAATAAATAATATAGAATTGAAACGTTTTCAAACAAAGAGGTTGAACTTTTGGTTTTTTAGTTGTTAATGCTTTATCTATATCTATATATATTAAGCGAACAGCTATGCAATAACTGTTATTCGACTCTACCCTTTAAAACTAGACTATAAAAAATTATTTTATAACTATTTCATAAGATATATCCTTTTTAAATTCAATAATCGTCCTATCCTTTGCTTGATTCTCTCTCACTTTCTCTGCTCGTCATTTCACTTTTCTCTCTCTTCCTCCCCTATTATGTTGCAATTTTCGAAACTGAAAACCAACCCTTCCTTCTCTTACTCTTTTCTCTATTCCATTTCTCTTTCTTTTCTTATTAGGTTCCATACCCTTCATCTTCTTCTCTTTCTTTAGGACAATAACTATAGTTTTATATCCTAAAAGGGAGAAGAAAGGAAAGAAAGAATAGCTTTTTTCAGGTTACTATTTCAATGGATGATATAGATAGTGAACGGTATAGTGAACGATAACAACTAAGATGGGAGTTTTTCCACTTGCCAATTGAGATAACACAAGAGCATAAATTAAAGGATTACCTTCCTTTGGCATTGAAGGATTACAATTGATGGCTTATCTTACCAAAATCCTGTAGGTCTAATTCTATTTTCCTTTTTATTTCAATCAACATTACTGCATTTATCGATTCTAGCATATAGTGGAAATGGCATGTGGAGTCTTGCATGGTCTGATGAGTTGTATTAATGCCATAAGTAGTATCATATTGTCTTAATTTTCTACGTGTCTTCTTTTTTGAGAGTTTTCTTTTTGAAAACTACTTTCAATTGACGATGAGATTCACAGGAAATAGGAAGGATGGACCAAATGTCACTCCATTGTCATATGGTTAAGGGAATTCAACATTGTTATGAACTATATTAAGTCTTATTTGGAAGGGGAAATTTTAATCAATGAGAATTATGTAGAATTCATTTCTTGGATTTTTTAATTTGATAGTAGAAACAAATTGATGGATAGAGTTTCATTAAAGTTAAGTTTTTTCTTTTGTGTCTTTTAAGTTTTCCTCATAATTGAATATTCTACATCTAAAACTATGTATTTGGCTTCTTACAACATATGTACCATTATTTTGTGTGTAGGTTATGCTTTTGATGGTTGAAATTGGTTGAGGAAAGGGTATGCTTCTTACGACACATTAGTGATAATTGTGGAGATAGTGAAATATTGTGTATTTAGCCCCTTAGTTTTATTGCCTTTGGATACTATGTATGAATATGTAATGAATTTACTGTAAAATGTTGTGCACAATTGTCGGTCTATATTTTCAAAGCAAGATGCAGTTCAATGGCATATATGTTGGGAAAGTTGTTCTAATTTGTGCATTGGAAATATTATGCAAAATTTTGTCCAATGAATCTTCATATTCCATCTACCATATCTTTATAGTGATTTGTTGTGCTTTTATACATATCAAAATTTCTTTTAATGATTTGGTTTTTTTCACTTGACTTATGCAGTCAGATAATACATATTTGTATATTTGTTTGCATTGCATGTATTATAACCATTTCTTATTTATATAGTTATATATTTATTACTTTTTAAATAGATTTATGAGTAGTGCATGTGAGATAGAAATGATTTTCATGATTTCAATATATATTGATAAGATAGCACAAGATGTGCATATGCAAGGATTCTTTTATTAAATATATTATTTTTTATCACAAAGTTCATTATGCAATGTGTTTAAACATTTGATTTTTTTAGTATTCTTCAGAATTCTTAATGGTTTAATTTAGTGTTGTGTGTTGAGATAAAGATTACATTTCTAAATGTATCCCATTGTCCTTCCCCATCGACAAATCTATTACCTAATTACACTCTTTTGAAAAGAATCAGTTTATTAAATAGAAAATATACTTTTGGCTGCTTTCTTTATAATCAATTGTAAATTCTTTTGATGATTATTGTTATATAGATAAACCATATGTTTTTGGAGTCCTTTATCTATAAGACTTGCAGTCTAATAAAAGAGAGCGAGCAATTTAATTGGGTAATTGAAAGTTTTCTTTAAGTATATTAAGAAACAATTCATGACTATTGAATAATTCAAAATTGGATGTATTTATTTATAATGATGTTTTACTTACAGATTTTGATTAAATTGACATAACACTTTTATTTCTCAATTTGTGATTAAAGCAAAATTTATTTTATATCTATTATTTATACTACATTAAAAATACTTTTTATCTTATTGTATATCTTCTATTATTTATCAAAGATATAAAACGTTTTCCTTTTCTTATGTAATCCACTTAGATTGTTAACTATTTTTTTATTACATGCATTTCTTGATCCATAATTTTTTATGTGCATCTTTTGTGAAATCTATTAGAAAAATATCTAATTGATTTTCATTAAAGTTAGACATGTTTATTGAATCGTTTCTTCTTGTAATTTTTCAATTAATATCTTTTTTATTCTCTTTCTAGGCAAATAGTGATTTCTTTTTAACAAAGCAAGTATAATGTGATTACCATATTATGTGTGTTTTGTCAACCATATATATTTATAATGCATCCATTACGGTATACATTTCTTCTATTTTTCTCATTTTCAAAACTATTTATGCATTATTTTGTTTTATTAATTGTTAGTTGGGTATATAGCTGGAGAAAGTAATTATGTTGCGTTTCTATTTTTAGTTAGGCATATTTAATTATTGCACACACATTGCGGGTGCAGAAGGTGCTAGTTATACTTAATTTATATTTTTTAATTATTTTTAAGGGTAAAATCATAGTTATCAAAATCACGATTTTACTAATATGATTCTACGAGTTTACTATTTTAGGTGGCTCTTTTGAGTTAATTCAGGTGTCGAATATTTTTTTGTATAGAAACTTATATTTTTAACCAAGTTTACATATAAACTCGATAGAAACTTACATTTTTGACCAGGTTTACCAATTCTACATATTTGAGTTGAATGGACTAAAAAATTAAAGAAAAAAAAAATATAACTAGCCTTTTACAAGTCATTATTTATTAAGACATTACAACATCTATCCTATCCTATTCCAATTTTTTACTTCTTTCTTTCTCCCTTAATCTCTTATTTTATGTTTATAACTTTTATCTAAGTTTCAACTCTAATAACAAAGTTTATAAAGAAAACTATATACTTTATTTTATATCATCAATAAATTAAAATGAGTTGAAATATTTTGTTTTCTTTAATTTATAGCTTTAAAAAAAATTGGGAAAAAGTTTAATTTTAGCTTTATTTATCATTCTTTCAAACATGTTAGATTATATATTAAGAATTTTTATGAAAAAAAAAACTTAATTTCTTCATTTTAAAAAAAATTTTATTATGTATTTCAAGTTTTGAGTAATTATTATAAGTATATCCATAATTTTTTAAAGCTATTTTATATAAGTTGTAGAAACTTACATTTCTATATTTTGATTTTATGTTTTGATTTTATAGACTCTAACGATTTTAGGTAGAATCACGAGTTTAACAACCTTGGATAAAATGATCATAAGGGGTTCAAAAGTATGTTTCTAAGATTTAGGGATCTAAAACGCTTGTTTTCAAACATAGAAAAATAACTAAACTTGTTGTAGCATGGTGTTAGGAAAACCAGTTTCTCAATGAATTAGACATGCTTTAATTCCCCCATTACACAACAATTGTAGTATTTATTGTAGTTATATATATACATCTATATAATAAACCCGAAAAAGAGCAAATAGGATGGAGTGTAATTGCTATATATTTATCCTTAAAATAGTTAAAAGAATAATTTACTCTAATATTATGGTAGATGGAAACCATGCAATATGGCATAATTTGCAGGTTCTAGATCTAAAGCAACAAAACTAAGGGTGGGCATGGGGTTTGGTTTTAACTTCAAACCAATTGTATGGTTAGAATTATGAATCTTCTCAAATCATGAAATTTTGATTTGGTTTATGGATTGAACTATATTTTATAATCTAGTAAAGTATGTTTGCATAGCTAAAGGTACCAAATTCATATAATAATAATAAACATTTGTATTATATTAGAGGTTGATGAAGTCAATATTCATGTAACTAAGAAATTTCATATATTCATTAATAGCTATTTTTTTTTTGTTTAGACATAACATACAATATAAACTTTGATTTAAAATATATATATAATTTATATATTATGTAATACAATTTGATACATATACATTTTAATATATGCAAATTGAATTTTTTAAATTACCATGTTATAACAAAAGAATATCTTTAAATACAAGCAAATCATTTCTTATATTTATTTATAAAATAGTTTGGTTCAGTTTTACAAATTTGTTCGGTTTATTCTTCTATACTAACAATGGATTAGTGGTTTGGTTTGGTTTAGAATCTTCTAAATCGAATTAAAACAAAATTTCAATTTGGTTTTGTTTTGTTTGTGAATTGGCATGGTTTGATTAGCTTCTTTTGCACACCCTTAAATAAAACCCTCATTTCACATTTCTTTACGAAAATACTCGACACTTGAGGGCTAAACACACTAGTTACATGTGTTTAAGATTGATGTTCATAAGTGCTTCACAAGAGAAAAACTGATAAATGGAATGTGAATGAATAGAAGTTGAGTCTTGCCATTTTGACATCTAAAAAATGTTTTTTATCATTAAAATTTTCATGTTCTAAAAGCGAAGCCATAACCATAAAGAATTGCCTCAAATTTCTTCTTCCTATCCCTACTTCATAGTGTGAGGAAATTTGTGAAAAAAAAAAATCAATAATTATGGAAAGAAACTTTTGGTTCTATGAACAAAAAGGAATGATAATAGTAGTAGTAGGAGTTGCGTTTCTTGGTTATTATGGAGTTGATTTAGTGGATTGTGGTATTTCTAGAGATAAATCTTTTAAGTGGATGAGAAAGCTAAATTGCCCAAAAGGCATGTAGTAAAAACATTTCAGGTATTTTCTATATTGAATAGCCATTCTCTTTTATCTCTATTGCTTCCAAGCTTCTACTAGAATTTATTGTGTCAATGTTGCACAAAAGAAGCTTTCCTAAACATGTGAAATCTAATACATAGCTATTAAATATTTATGGTAAATTGCAAATGCACTCGCTATATTTACTTTATATATCCTTAATTTCTTCCTATTTTTAAAATTGAGCATGGGAATTTTGTGAATCACATTCTTTCTTACCCTTTTTACTATGTTGCATTTTGAAAAATTAATGAAACAAAAAAATGTACTGAAATAAGAAATTTACATAAAACAAACTAGACAAATCTTGTTATTTACTTTATTTTTCTAATATTTTGTCATGTTCAATACTATATTTTATGTACTCTTTTTCCCCTTCTTTCACTATTTTTACTATGGAGAGAATGGTTATCTGGGCATCTAATTTTTTTTTTAAACACTAAATTTATAGATAAGAGGCTAAGCATGTAGAGCAAATACAAAGGGGGGCATTTGTGATTGGCATTGAGTAACTCCAACTTACACAAGTGATCAATAGAGGTGAAATGTCTCAATGCAAAAAGATTTGAACTAGCTGACATATTTTGCCGACTCTGAAGTATGCATAGAATCCTGATTTTGATCAAATCTTCTAAAGTGTCACTCATGTTTGGTTATGATCATAGAATGAAGATGGTGATGTCATCAATTGCGTTGATGTGTACAAGCAGCCTGCTTTTGATCACCATACCCTGATGAATCATACCATTCAGGTCTAATGCTTATTCATTTCACTTGAATTCGTTTTGCTGATTTCATTTGGTGTAAATTGTAAATATTTAAGTGTGTATAAAATCCCCTAAGTTCTCGTGTCGCGACATCGCGTCCCACTACATTTGAAAATGTGTTGATATGCTCCAAACCGTACTAGCCACCTTTTAACGATAATTTTGAGGTTTATTATATATTTTCAAGAGTTAAATGACAAAGTCACCCATTTAACATAGTTTAATTGCAACGTTGTTAGATCCGGTCTTGATAGTTGACTGAGACATGTGAAAGGGTTAAGGGTTAAAGAGATAAACCGAGTTGGTCTATGGTTAAACGGGCCAATTTTATGGAAGGGTCAGGTTTAAATGGATTGAACTGTATGGGTTAATCTAGGTTTGATAACATTGTTTAATAGTTAAACCTGACTTGAATAGGAAAAGGAAAAAAATAGTAAAAAAAAAAACCCCAAAAATATTCGTCCTATGAAAATAATCCTGAAACTATAGTACTTGAAATTGTCTCTCTTAAAATCATCTCCATCCAATACTTCCAAATAGATTTGTGTTAGAACTAAAATCGTCTCTTCAAGAGGTGATTTTACCATGCTAAGAGGCGATTTCAAGTATCGTAGTCTTGAGAATTTTTTTCTAAGATCAATATTTTTGGGATTTTCTTTTTTTATTTTTTATGATTTTTTTTTTTCTTTTCTCTCGACTCAGATAATTAATCCAGACATGTGTAATTTCTGTTGTTTTTTTCATTTTTGTCTCTCTAAGTTTTGAGATTGTCATATATATGAGAAAGTTATATTGTTTCCTACATGATAAAAAGACAAATTGCTTATAATGGAAGCACATTGATTATATATCTTCAATGGCAATTTTGATGTAGATGACACCAAGCTATCATCCATCAATATCCACGAGAAGAAGCCAAGCATCAAACAATGGTGACAAAATTTGCACAAATATGGAAGAGAAGTGAAAGTTGCCTTGAGGGCACAATTCCAATTCGATATGGAAGAGATTTTCCCTCTTCTCATCATCAACCATAGGACTAACTCTCATTGTCCTTCAAAACACTAGAGTGGTTGGCATAAAGTAACCTTCCTCGCTGCAGATAGCTTACTCCTCGGACAGCTCAATCCATTTGTCCTCTTTCTACTCTTCTATTTCCTCATCAGTATTGCTTACTTCAACTGTCGGCACCTTGCCTCTGATCACCATAGTTCTTTTGTTAGGACTTAGAGCGGCCATATGTCTAAATCCTTGACATTTAAAGTCCTTGATCTCGTTTGTCATCCTACCCAAACTTTAGCCTTTCTCAAATTTCCTCAGGACTTCCTTCTTCTCTTCTAGGGTAGTCTGAGCAAGTGGGGTTTTAGCAACCTTACTTGGTTCTGTTCATATACATCTATTTAGAACAGATCGGCTACTGCTAGGTTAGTTGACAGGTGGTTGGAACCTTCCTATTCAATGCCTTTATATACTTTAGGTGACTCGGATTGCATAGTCAAGTGACCTAATATCCATGATTTTTAGGATATCTCTGATCTCGTACATTAGTCCACTAATGAATCGAGATACAGTTCGGTCTTCTAGCTTGTTGACTTCGCATTGGATCATTAACATGTAGAAATCCTTGACACAAGCTCTAACAGTCGATCCTCTTTACCTCAGCACCTATAATCTTTTCATGGCATCCTGCAAATAATAGCTCGGTACAAATCTTCTCCTCGTAACCTTCTTTGTTTTTTTGTAACTCCTAATCTCTCGTTCTCCTTCCCTTCTTTGGGTTGCTTAGCACAAAAAGAATATCTGTTGGCAAAAAGGACAGCGTGCGTATAGTTTGCTCATTTTATAGTTGCAATGACATTATTGGCTAAGCAGAAGCAAGGTCCTGATTAGGTTAGGTCTACGTCGACGGTTTGGCAACTTGAACAGATAAGACCGGAGAGGGGTTAGCTCAAGGGAGACTCATTTTTAGGTCAGCTTTAGGTGTTCGGCTCTTGACAATTGTCAACTCAGCTTCAAAACTGGTTAGGTCGGCTGTATCTTAATTCGATGCTTGGATTGGTGTTTAGCGAAGAGGTCGGCTCGACATGTCAACCAGTCACCTTAGCAACTTCTTGGATGATGTGAAAAGTGAAGTAACACAATAGGTTGAACCGAGGTACGCACTGCTCTTCGGTACTCAATTCACTACGGATAGCTTGATGGGCTACTTGAGTAAGCCTGTGAGCTCGGGAGTGCATGATTGATCCATGATCCCTATCACTTAAGAGTTGCATGTATGGGTGGCATGATATATAGTATTGATTATTAGTTTTTGAAACACTCCCTAACCTTGGGACAGTTGCAAAATGGTCTCAGAATGGCAATTTCAGTTTCCCTTTTAATTTGCTTTTTTGCTTTTCTTTATTTTCTATTTTTTATAATTTCTATATATTTTATTTGCTTAAATCATTTAATTAGCTGATCACGCATTGACAATGCGTATGCAATGATTAGACATCACAACGTAATTAAAATTTTGAGCTTAATACACTTGTTGATACAATAATAGCAATCATACATAATCAATACGCACTCATTAGATGAGTATAGAAATAATACTTTATCGACGAAGTACGTAAATAACTATAGTGATACAATAAATATATTTATTAAAATACAATAAAAACTTGGGAAAGAGAAAACTTCATTAAATCATGTAATCATGCATTTAAAATCACCACTAAATAGTTGTGTGATGTTCTTCAACATGTGTAGTTAATTCCCTAAATGTGCAGTTAATTCTTGAATGTATGACTTGTGAGGATTCTCATCCACAAAAGTGGAAAACGTGTGCAGTTAAACCTTGAATGTGTACAATGATTAATATATGAATCAGAGGTGAATGAACTTTCCTTTAATAATAATAGGTAAATAGAGAACGTATAATCGTCTTAAATATTATAGATGATAGCATGGACCATATAGAAAATATTACTCATACCATATCTATGGTTTACATAAGATAGACGAAATAAAGAAAATGAAAAATCATTATACTCAACAGCCACTTTTTATTCCTTGGAATATTATATTGATGTTATCGGTTCTTAGACTTGTAAAATTTTAATTATACTTTGTAAAGGTTCATGTAGTTTTAGTATTGTTTGTACTTTATTAATCTTGTAAAGCATTATCTATAGAAATCATGATGTAGTGACCACTTTATATAAGAAAACTAATAATAATGTAATAATGTGATTTATTATTAATTAAATTCCAAAAATGAGACCAAAAAAAAAAAAAACTACTGATGTTGATGAGAAAAGCTAGGGATCTTATCACTACAGACAAACCCAATTTAAAACTTATGTTAGGAACACTAATTTCATCTTTTTTTAATAAGAGAATGACATTTACAAGAAAATGGTAGATTAAATTAAGAAAGGGAATATTACCAACATCATTGTCTTTTTTCGTACAGAATAACAATCATGACTTAAAAAAGTAGACCTATTATCGTAATTTCATCGCTTATTTGATATGCTCCTTAAAACACAATAGAGGACTACCAAAGAAAAACATAAGTGCTAGTACAGCTAAGTTCCAATGTTACACAAATATTCCATGAAAATCCTTTTGTTCACGATCTTATTCCTAGCTTTCTTTTAAAGTTCTACAGACTTTTGCTTCGTGTTCATACATGAGATTGAAGTTAGAGTAAGTAATGGCTGTGTCTTATTTTTGGTAAAATCATGTTTCATTCATCAGAAAATGTACATGGGAGAGTCATGGAATAGATGCTTAAGTGAGTTGCAACTTGAATATACACAATAATATATAGTCTTGTTGGACTAAAATTTTACTTGATCGTGATACCCATATCATGTAGTCAATGTATCGGGATATAGTGTTATGTCCCGTTTATATGTAACACAAGTACTATTTCTAAGTATCTTAGAAAGCTAAATTATTCGGAGTTGTGTACTGAAGCACTACTATGCTTGTCTTAAAGAGAACATAAACTTTGTCACATACTTCATTGTTTTGTTTACTCATTCAGGAGACAAAACACCCGATTTATTTCTCTCCATAAGTGACTAAATTTCAAACTATGATCCATTCTTTTTTTTTTTGTTTAAAAAAATTAATAATTATATATTAGGTTCGATTTCAGTCCTTAAAAAAAAAATATTCAAACCCTAATATACAACTCGATTTGGTTCAAAGGTGTGAATTGTAACCAATCGGATACCTATAACATGCGTTTAGTGTCCTCATTTTTTAAATCAAGAATTGAGATCCTAATTTTTTGAAAAACATGCTTTCAAATCTTTTATGACCTTTGGCTTCGCCAACCCTCTTCTACCCCTTAATAAATAATATAGAATTGAAACGTTTTCAAATAAAGAGGTTGAACTTTTGGGTTTTTAGTTGTTAATGCTTTATCTATATCTCTATATATTAAGCAAACAGTTATGCAATAACTGTTATTCGACTCTACCCTTTAAAGCTATTGTAGACACTTAATTTTTGCCCCTCTATAGTCTTAATCTTTATTTTTACAAAAAAGCGTCCTAATTTAAAAAAAAAATAAATAAATAAAATAATAAAAAATTAATAAATAATGAAAATACCAAAAAAATAAGAAAAGGAAAAATTATAAAAAATTTCGTAGATTTTTAGGAAGTAATTTATATTAGGAATAATTAGTTTTAGTGTTAGTTTTCGTTTTAGTTTTAGTTTAGGGAATTAGATAGTTTAAATATAATTTAATTGTAATGAATATCAAGGTACATGCTAACGGCCTAACGGATAAGTAGTGGAGTATTTGGGGTGGATTTAGTTTGAGATCTTAGGTTTGAGTCTCAGCAGGCACCTATGCAGAAGCAAGATTTAAAATCGGATTCATATCTAATCAAATCATATGAATATTAGTTAAATTAGATTTGAATTAAATGTGCAGACACAACTAGCCGACTCCAGTTCGGATATATGACAGCAGTCGTCAGCCATGATTGCACCTGAACTAATTCACAATCTGCTAGCCGCACAGCAATACACACACGTACGCCTAATAACAAGCTCCACATACCACGTCCGACCCTGCTAAACACGGATAGCTCCTGCTCCCTGAAGTACACTTCACAAGAAAAGCCGCTTGCCTTCGTCGCTATCCCTGATGATCACTACAAGCAGCACCGAACACACAGATATCACAGCAGCAACTAAGAATCGACGACTCAATCACTGCATTGTACACCACTCCAGTATGCCACTTCATTGATCACCGTACTATGCATCGCTCCTACATGCCATTGACGTACAGCTCTGACCAAGCACACACTGATTAGCCACGGCCATACCCATACTTCGAGCACGTAGTTGTCCAGCACGTTGAACAGTAACCAACATCAGGCCAACTCTACAACTAGACCATTCCCAGCCGACCCTCTAATAGAAACAACAACAACATATCACTGCAATACACCTACAGTCACCAATCTACGAACACTCTTGATCATTGTCTACACACACAACACTCCACGCAGTAGCAGCGATCAGCATACGAACTTCTGGACATCCCGACAACAAACTAACCGAGCCCCTCACGTCCAGCTACACGCACACACGCTTATAGCAGTCGTAATATACTGCTACATGCACATACGATAGCCGAATAGTTCACTGCTGCAGTTTCCTCAACTAGCTGAGCCACGCTCGACCAACACATGACCACTGCTGCTCTCTTGACTGGATTCAGACACTACAACAACACATCCGGAACCTAATCTGCAGTCTACAGCAAACTCCTGACGCTACAAGCACGATACAGAAGCGACGACAACGTCCACTGCCGCAACAGCCCCCTCCATCGATTCCCTCTTCCTCCCCATCCTCATCGAACGTGATAAACAGTGGCCACACGCGATCAGGTTTTGTCCAAATTTTTCTGATTTATTGTATTGTATTATTATTATTTTATTAGGATTTTAATAGTTTAACATGATGCGTGTATACATATGTGTATATTAGTATAAGGTAGTTTTTCAGCATTAGTTTTCTTTGTGATATACATATTAGGTGCATTATATTAATTTAAGAAAATGTTTATTTAATAAGTAGGTATTGTATATTAGACAAGGGATTGTTAAGACTAACTATTATATATATATTGTTATTTATTAGTTAACATAATATATAATATATGAACATGTTAGTTTAGGAGTTTTAGTATTAGTATAAGTGCATTATATGGGAATTAATAAGATTAGTTTGCAGGGTTTCCTCACATAGAAAACTATTTTATTCTTTTTTTTTGCTTAGGTATATTTTTAGGATTTTCTCACTTAGAAATTTATTTTGGAAATAAAATATAATAAAAATCCGTTTTAGAAAAATAGGGCTTTTAGAGAGTTTTCATAAAATAGAATAAAAGACTTAGTGAATTAGGACCCTTTTAGAGTTTTCTTTGAAAAACTAAATTAATAAAAACGTAAACTCGGGCAGTTTTCAAATTTAAAATCAATTAACACACTAAGGATTTTTCGAGAGAACTACGATCGTCTGATTTCGGCTAGCGGGTACGTAGGCACTTTCGGGGCGACGATAAAATATATAGAAAATTAGGTTTTTTTTTTCTTTTGATTTTATTTATTTATTTATTTATTTTTTAAAATATTATAATTAGAAGAATAATCCTAATTTCAGTAAATAAATAGTGGTACCCGTTAAGGGTTTAATAGGTTAGCTCCCGAACTTGGAACCCTCTAGTTTTTCATTTAAAATTGAAATCGAAGACCGGTAGCCAAATCGTGATAAATCCACCCAATTGGTTATGGTTTATTTTTCTTTTCTCGACTTCGGTCAGGAGGCGACTCCAAAAATTATTTTCAATAAAAAACCAGAATTTCTCAATTTCTTTAGTCGATGATTAATATTAAATGGGTTAGGGTTTAGTATTAATTGGAAAATGAGAAATTAATTTTAAATAAAAGAAAATCGAAAAATCAGGCTCGACAACTATACTATAAAAAATTATTTTATAACTATTTCATAAGATATATCCTTTTTAAATTCAATAATCGTCCTATCCTTTCGCTTGATTCTCTCTCACTTTCTCTGCTCCTCATTTCAATTTTCTCTCTCTTCATCCTCTCTTATGTTGCAATTTTCGAAATTGAAAACTAATGCTTCCTTCTCTTACTCTTTTCTCTATTCCATTTCTCTTTCTTTTTTCATCAGGTTCCACACCCTTCATCTTCTTCTCTTTTTTTAGGACAATGACTATAGTTTTATATCCTAAAAAGGGAGAAGAAAGGAAAGAAAGAACAGCTTTCTTTGAGTTACTATTTTGATGAATGATATAGACAGTGAATAGTATAATGAACGATAACAACTAAGATAGGTGTTTTTCCACTTGCCAATTGAGATAAAACAGAAACATAAATTAAAGGATTACCTTCCTTTGGCATTGTAGGATTACAATAGATGGCTTAACTTACCAAAATCCTGTAGGTCTAATACTATTTTCCTTTTCATTTCAATCAACATTATTGCATTTATCGATTCTAGCATATAGCGGAAATTGCATGTGGAGTCTTGCATGGTATAATGAGTTGTATTAATGCCATAAGTAGTATCATATTGTCTTAATTTTCTACATGTCTTCTTTTTTGAGGGTTTTCTTTTTGAAAACCACTTCAAATGACGATGAGACGCATGACATACACAGTAGCCCTTGAACATGACGTACGGCATGTATGATCACGAGCGCACCGATCATGCGTGATCACGAGTGCAGGTAAAAATTGTTATTTTTGTTATTTATGTTATTTTATTACTTAGTTCAATTATTTTTACTAATTTATTTTTAGTGCAGGTTTTTTTTTTTTTTCATATTGCTTGTTTTTTAGATAATCTCAATTTTTTAATAAATTTAGATCAATTACATTTTTGGTAAAATTGCATTTTTAAAAAAATAAGTGTATCTCCTCTACAAGATCTGTATCTTCGGAGAAGATACGTATTGAGATAGGTATCTTGCATTTAGGATTTAGAAAAGTATGTATCTAAATACATATCTTAACGTATCTTATAATTAGGATTTAGAAAAGATACATATGAAGATATGTATCTTAGTGGATCTTGCATATAGGATTTAGGAAAGATATTTTTTTGACATGTAGTGAGTTTTTTTTTTAAATGAAAATCTTAATCGGAGTTTTAGAAAAGATTTAGTTAGTTAGGGCTTTCTTAGATTCATGAAATTAGATTTTTTAGGTTTTTTTAAAAAAATGAATAAATGGTTAAATAAACGTAAATTTGGCTCGATTTTTAAAAATAAAAAAGAATCTACTCATTAAATATTTTATAAAAAAAAACTACGTTAGTTTAATCTTGACTAGTGAGAACGTAGGTACTTTCGGGACAACTGTATAAAAAAAAGAAACTTTTTTTTTAAATTCGTAATAAAAAAATAATAAAAATTCATTTTATTTATATTTTGTATATTTAGGTATATTTTTAGTATTTTTAGAAAATTATAAAAATAAAGCCCATCAATTTTTCTTTAGATATTATATGGTGATTTAGTCTTAATAGGTTAGTCACCGAACTTGGTTTTTTTTTAGTTTAATTTTCTAAAAATCATTTTCTTAGAAACTCCTTAGATCAGTTGCCAAATTAGGGTTTTCCTACTCGCAAACCCTAATTTCATTTTTTACCAGTTGAATTGGTTGGCGACTCCAATTTTCAAAACCTTTTTTAAAGAAAAACATTTCCTTAATTTAATATTGAGTAATTTATATTAAGCGGATTGAGCTTAATGTGGGTTAACTTAAGGAAAACGAAATAGGGCTCGACAGAATTAATAACTCCATTGGGGAAGCTGTCATGCTTTGAAAAGGTAAAGTCATAACAATCCTATCGTGTGAACCATCCTATAGAGTAATCCTTTGAAATAATTTGTAATAATAAACTTGTCATTTGACCTTATAAAAGAGTAATAGTAAATCCTACAAGTACTTGTCATTTCATATATAGACCAAAATATTAAAAACTACTAAGCCCTTTGAGGAGTCTTGTATAGTTTTCTTTAAAAGATAAAAAGTTAATATTAAGGGTAATAACTAGCCATTTCTTGTTGTATATCGCTTCCTGTCTCAGTTTACTAGGGTTTTAGTGTTGGGTAGGCACTTATAAGTCATTTGGAACTTGCAAAACAAACTATAAGGGAATGAGCGACAACTTGCTCAATAAGTGGGGTGGAGATAGAAGTATACACTAAGTAAATCACAAGTAGGGTTTTCAATTAAGTTGGGTAGATGCAATGTATGTATAAGAAAATGCTATCGTACGACGTTATCTAGTCCGTCGTGAGATTAGAGAAATTTCGCTTGCTTTAATTCGGGTTAAGGAGACTGACGTCACATACTCAGGATCAAAACCAAACCGGGGCTTATGTAACTAAGAATACCCTCCTCCTGTGATCACCTTCAAACCATGCCCCCCAACCTTGCCGTAACCTCATCTCCTATCACTTAGTTTGCTTAAGGGTGGGGAAAGGATCATTTCAGCTATCCTCATCGAAGGAGTTCGTGTTTGGCCTGAGAATCCTAATCGTTGCCCCTAGTGGGTTGTGATGCATCTCAAATTAGATATTAAACTAAGTTTGAGTTAGTTCATCTTTTTAGGGTGATCAACCAAGCTTAAATAATTCAATAATAATATTTACAGAACAATCATATTATAGAGCTCAACTCTCATCACAACAAATCGAAACCCAATCATAAGCGTTGCATACGCACAAAGAGCTAACTACAATCACAAGTCAATGCTTACCAAAGTTTCTAAATATTTTGAAATAATATCCCAAAATGCGGTAAAGTATTGATCTCACTTACTTTTCCTAACGCTCACTTCGAAAAACTCATGTCGTCAACGGTTTGATCATTGGGAGGCCCTATATATACAAAACCTAAATTCAATTTTCGTAATGGTTACAAAAACATTAGGGTCTTATCTAAAGCGGTTATATATATATATATATATATATATAAATTATATTATCATTTTCCTTATATAATGATATATAGTTTCATTATATCGATTTAGTTAAGTTATTAAGTATTAATAATATATGCAATTATATTACTATGTATAATATATCATTCTGCTTGTATCAAAATGTACTTTTAGTTGTTTAAATCACGTTTCGATTATGGTAGAGTTATAATAGTACGTAAATCAGTAATATTGTAGAGATATAGGTTATATTACCTAGGTTTATCTGATTTTAGTAAAAATATTGTTGTTGAGTTCGTATAGACTTAACGATACGTATTAGAAGTTTTAATTTTTAGAGATGACTTTTAATGGGTAATTCGAGTTTTTAACATAATTATATGTATCTAATCAAATATTATCATACTATAAGTAATTTATGTTATTAAACCATATTTTACTTAATTTATCAATATAACTCATAATATAGGTATTACCTAACCCTAATATCTCTCTAATGTATCCCGGTTATTAAAATATTATTAAATATATTAAAAAACATAATTTTTATCCAATCTGACTAGTACACAAATAGATATTTTTTATTCAACTATTTATCATATTTTAACCTATTATTACTAGAATTGGGTATTGGTTTGTTATTTAAGCTATTTTATTATGTAAATTCATAATAAATAACTCGGGTTACCAAATAATTTCCTGAAAATTTTTATAAACTCCTAAAAATATGTGGAATTCAGCCATCATTTATTTTCATGTTATCGATTCATCGTCTATATATTCGAAATTACGATTTTATCCCTAAATTACACTTAATTACCCAAATATGATTCTTTTTGCACCAAATTGATTTTAACCTATCTTGACATTATTATTATTCACTAGAAATCAGTACATGTCCATTTCATTATTTAATTTCATAATTTCCTATTTATTTTACAATTTCAACCTATTTTCGAGCTATTTTTAGGCCAAAAAATGCAATAAACATTAAAAATATTCAAATCAAAATTTGGGCTACATAGCAATTACATATATATCATAAACATCCTACACCAAAATTTTGAGCTAGAAACTAGATCATTTAGTGTATTTATTTTGAATTTCAAAATTTGGGTGAATAGTACATTTGTTAAGCAAGTACATTAAATATTCCTAATTTTGTTAAAATAAATTTACTAAATGAAAGTACATCTAAAATAACCTAGGAATTAATTTTTTTATATTTTTCCTAATTAATTTAATAATTTTTCAAAAATAGAGAAAAATATGTAGAAGCTCGGAACTTGAGTTTATCGGAGCTTCAGCCATCATTGGTCGAAGAGGGGTTGTCGGCTAGACTAGGCGGTGGTTTCTCTACTAAGTGGTGGTGGGGCTCCACAGCAGCCTCTCTTTTGCTTCAGTTTCTAGCTTAGCTCAGTAATTCCTTTGTTTTTCTTATTTTGTTTCCTAATATTTATAAATTTTTCCAGAAATCCCCTAAGTGTCTAAAGTGTATAATCTGGTCCTAAGAGTCCTATTTATAGTGGTTTAGGTTGGTTGAGTTTTTCCTTAGCCATTAAGTAATTTTTTTTTATTTATTTATCTATTCTTTTAATGAATTTGCATGTGTGATGTGTCAATTTTTTAGTTATTTACTTTTGATGCAACTGGTTATTCATTTTAAGCTGCTCCACATTTCATCCAATCATATTTCAGGTCATTTTTTATTTTTTTTTTATAATTTTTAGATAATGTTTTAGGGTATTTTGGTATTTTATATTAGTATTTAATGATTTTTGTTAATATACGAATATATATCCTATATATATCATATACGTAATGAGTAATTATATACGTATAATCATGTTTCTAGCATATCTTTTATTCTTAACATACCTTTCCTATTTAATTTTGCGATTTTATTTCTTATTATGTATAATTATGTTATTTTAGGTTAATTTACGGATATATTTATTATATATACTAGGTATACTCATAAAAATACGTGTATACTTATATAGTATATTATGCTATATTTTTTTCTTTTATTGCCTAATTAACTTATCTTTTAGTCTTCGTCACATTCCAAGCTTGATTTTAGGGATTTCAATCATTTTTGTATTATATTAATAATCATACTTCTAGGGGCAAAATTGAGGTTTTGGATAATTATTTTCAAAATCCAACTTCACCAAATCACTTTAACTAATCTTTCCATCTTACTCGTAAAATTCATGTTTAATCGGATAACTTTTCTATCATAAATTTAGGTATGATTGCTCTAAATTTAGGTACGATTGTCCTAAATTCAACTTTAGAGTCTCATATAAAGTAAATTTTCACTATTTTGATTATATTTTTGATATTCTTATTGTATTATGGATTTTCAAACGTACGAGAATTCATTGATTCGGGTTATCAAGTTTCTTGTAAGTTTCTAGCCTAATTGGTTTACTTTTCCAAATGCCTTAAATCAATTATTGACCTTAATCATATGAGGATAGGGCTTTGCCCTAATACTTAAATGTTCATATCTTGATTGCTGATTTGTAGGATATTATAGAAGCTTACTAGGCTAGCTAGATAAAAATTAAAAATTAATTGATTGGCTTTTGTATTATTATTATTATTGTTATTTTGTATTGTCGTTGTACTAATCGTTTTTAGTGATGCAGGCCTTAAGAGAAAACTCGGTCCAATGGCCCCTTATTGGGAATTAGTATAATTGGGGGCGAGGACGACGTAGGGTAGGGTGTTTTTTTTTTTATTTTTTTATTTTTTAGTAATCATTTATATGTTTTGATATGGTTGGACCTGGGCCATCTCAGGAACTTAAGACAGGCTACCATTGTGTAACCTTCAGGTCACTAGGGTCTTTACCTCCACTTGGTGGTGATAGGTGAGCCCACTCAGACTTCGATGTAGCCCATTAGGTTTTTCTCTGAAAAGCCTTGGAGTTATAGAGCCTAAGACCAGTAGACCCCACCCTCTTGCATCATTCTTTTTGAAAAAGGGGTAGTTATTTTTAAATTATAAGAAAAGCCTGATTAATCCGAGGTTAGTTCGAATTTCTTTTTCAAAAAAGGAGAAATTAAAAAAAAAAAACCAGTAACTCCTATATATAAGTATTTGCAAGCTTGATTTTTTTAAAATCCTATTTTGAACCAACTTATATATAAGGTTACTTTTCAACCGTAGATTCATAATACTTCTTATAATTTATTAATTACCAACCCCTATTGCAATACATGCGTGTGTAGCATTCTGCATTCTTTTTTTTTTTTTATATTTGATTTGATTTTATTTTTTTGCTAATGCTCATTTATATGTGATTATTTTATTTCTTATATTTTATGTGTTTTATTTTTATCGTCTCTTAGTGAGTAAAAGGATATGCAATTTCTAAAAAAAAAATTTTTGAAAACGCTACAATATTATTAATATCATATCTAGCTTTATTGTAAATTTAGTGGTCTTATTATGAATAATCACATCATTTCATGTTTTTATGTAATATAGATATGGAAAGTCAGGGTAATGTCAATCTTAAGCCTATCCATGAGGTTTAGCTGGATAAGTACTCCTTCCTTGAGGCTATCTTGAAAGATTAGTTGAATTAGCTTCCCTCCGCCAAGCAAGATCACATTTGCAACCCTCATGTGGGTCCAGCTCCACTTGCCTCTAATTCAAGCCTTTATCTATTACGAGGATCCATAATCTACAGCTTTCAAGTTCAGCCTACATGTGTTGATGCCCACTTTAGAAGAATACTCGCAGTTACTTAGTGCCTCATCTCTCAAAGTAGGCATAATTGTCCCAAATCTCAGAGTCCAGGCCAAGAAAGCCTTCATGACCTTGCTAGGAGTAAAAAAGTTAGCCCTGGCACCATTCTTATCTTTAGAGTGCAAGAACTGTCTCATCATCTTAAGACTAGTAGAGTGGTTTTCAAGCCTAGACACTTATTAGAGATATCGTTAGATCTTTTGTGGGGGATTGAATCATGGATCGAGAAGAGGGTGAATGCTTTTATTGTTGCAATATTTAGGATAGTGTTGTTTCGTATCAGATATGGTTAAGTCCATTATAAGGTAGTTGAGCTAGTAACCCAATTCTTAGCTGGTAAATCCTATATACTGGCGTTATTAGCGGAGCAATTCAAGACACTTACCCACTTGAGGAAGCAGGGACATGGATACTTTATGGCTAGCCTTACAATCCTTATTGTATGATTTCTCAGTTACACACAAAAGGTATGGAGGGAATCTTCTCAAAGAGTCCCTGATTGAAAATATGAACCTGATTGATGACTTTTTTTGTCACCTTAAGGTACCAGATGAAGCTTAGTTAAAGGATGGGTATCAATCATAAGCAAGATGCAACCAGTAGATTTTATGTGGATAGCTAAGTAGAGCAACTGTACTTAAGCCATCATAGGGTGTGTTGATTATGTAGGGGTCCCTCTTATTGGCATTACAGGTTGTACAGGATATATCTTAACTTGTGTCACTAGATAGTTGGGTCTGCTTCAAGAGATAGCATATAGAGACTCGTTGGATGATGTCACATTAAGTTATCAAGATCCTTGTTTACCCACGGCTACTTTTATTCAACAACTAGTAGAACTTGTGAAGTTATGGGAACGGGGGGAAGTTAAGAAGATAGTCAACGTAGAAACTTTGACAGGCAAAGTCGGAGAATATCGGGCTACCCGGTAGTTCATCTATGATTAGTTAAAGAACACTGGAAAGATATGGGATGAAGCTCCAAACATATTTAGACATGAGCTAGAGTTAGAATATCTTTCACTTACCGAGTAGGCCTATCGAGATACCATACAGGCCAGAGTTGAAGCCTAATTCCAAGAATGCAAAAGAATCATTGAAGAGTTAAAGATGGAGAATGAGGGATTGCTAGAAGAAAATCAATTCTTAAGGAGTAAGATTCGAGAAAGGGATGTTACAGTCTGAAGGCTTATGAGAGAAGTTGATGAAACTCGTCCTAACTAGATCTATCGGTTCTTATAGATATAAGATTTGAGTTTTTAGGAAGATTAGTTAGGAGTTTTTTCTTTTCTTTTCTTTTAGTCTATTGTATTTGTTGGATTTTACTATTATTAATAAATTTGCAGCTTTATTGAATGAAAATCTTTATTGATTACGTAGTATTTTACTCAGTTTTTTTTTTTAATTTTTGATAGTTACCTTTTAAATAAAAATGAAAAAAAAAACTAAAAAAATAAAAAAAAAGAAATAAAAAACAAAGAATTTTAATTTATAAAGATGTCTAAAACTTAGGTTTTCGTTTAAGATTTTGAAGATAACCCCTAAGCAAGCAAACTTAGTTAGAAGCCTGATATCCACACATTCAAAATGTCAACTTAGGGTACTGAAAATGTCAATCAAACCAAGCCCAACCCTAGAGTCACAACCGTGGAAGAAAACATGAATAAGATGGTTGAATCCAGGCTCTTACTCGGGTTATTGGAATTCTCAACAACAGACAAGGATCTTAAGTCAACCCAAATCGGAATACAGAAGTGACCTCTCCCTTTGAATTAGAAGATGCATAATTGGTTCCCAATGTTGAGCTATAAAGGAAGGAGACTGAGGAAAAACATTGAGTGATGGAAAGGAAGTATATGTTGAAGTTGACCGAGAAGATGAAAACCTTAGAAATGGTTAACATGTTTAAGTAGATGGGGATGATTAATTTACTGACGTATGAATATGATGATTTCCTGAAAAGATCTAAGGTGTTGGAATTCGAGAAGTATGATGGGATCGGTTACCCTCTACACTAGGTTGTACATCAGAAAAATAAGGAAATACATGAAGTATGATAAGGTGATGCTCTAAACCTTTCAAGATAGCTTGATTAGGCTCACCTTAACTTGGTATGGCCAACTAGACTTGAACGAGATTAATACTTGGGATAAGTTAGCATGGGCCTTCTACAACTAGTATAAGTTCAACATTGAAGTAGCCCCATCCATGTACGATCTGAATAATTTGCAAAAGAAGGCCAATGAAAGCTTCAAGGAGTATGCTCAAAGATGGAGGGGCATGGCGGTTAGGGTAACTCCACCCTTAATAGAAAAGGATTTGACTTTCGCTTTTATTAATACTCTTAGAAGCCCACATTACCAACATTTGGTAGGATACCTTACCTTTAATTTTGCAAAAATTATAGCATCGGGGTGCCGAATTGAGGAAGCTATCACTAGTGGAAGGCTTCCTAATCTTGAAGTAGTCGAGAAGAAGACACCTCTCACGAGATTTTCCAACAAAGCCAAAGAAGCCATCGTAAGCGTTGTTAATACTAGCAACTTTATCAGACCTAAAGCCTTAGTAGCCATGATAAGAGGATCTAATCCCCAACCAAATCTAAATTAGAATAACTACTCACAAAGGAGATAGTTTACTCATATCCCCAGTCTTCTAAGCCAAGTCCTTGTACTACTGAGGAAGGAAAATCTCTTGACATTTGAAATACTGAAGGAGGGACAGAGACCAAGAGACTACAACTTAGAGCTCTGTTGTGATTATCATTTGAGGCAAGTAGGGCATTCTATGGACCAGTGCTAGAGACTCAGACATAAGATCCAGGATCTTATTGATGCAAAGTTGGTTCAATTGGATTTCATTCAAACATTTGCTCCTAATGTAGGTAACAATCCTCTATTAGATCATGTACGTTCAATCAACATGATCATCGTCAAAGTGTCTAAACCAGAGATTGATCTAGGTAGTCTCCGCATTACTATTGAAGAGGTAGCTTGGAATCTAAGGCAAGTCAGATATTTGCAGAATATGAATCTCAGAGATAGAACCCGGACTAGACTAGTAATATACTAATTGCTGAAGGATGGGAAGATAAAGAAAGTTGACATTATGGCTATGACAGTTTCAAAACTACGAAAGAGAACTACTTAGAAGGAGCTTAGAGAAAGGTATGAAGCCAGAGATCTAACGGTTGATACCTTGGGAAAGCTGTTAGGAAAGTTTGAATACTTAGTTGATTATGCTGATTCACCTACCATATGTGTTGAGGAGCCACCTATTGGATGGGGTCTCGAGTTTGAGGAAGAAGACAAGCTTATTGTAGAATCTAAGAAGACAGTTGAGATGGTTGGAATGATCGAGGATAGGCTTAAACCCTTGGTTTTTGAGTAGTACAAGAAGATTGAGAAGGTTGAAGAATTGGTTAAGCCCAAGAGAATTGCTTTTGATGTCCCAATAGCTCTAGAAAATTACAAAGTAGCTCCTCTGAATTACCAAACGGTGAATCAGACAATTAGATCCTCATTACCTATGATCGGTAGGCTTATGTGCTCGGGACGAGTCTATGACTAGAATGAGGAAGCCAAGAGGAAAACTACTGTGGAAGGCTTCCTGAAAGATCTTTGAAGATACAAATGATAAAGATCAAAATGTTGCCAAGAAGATAGTGAAAGCTAGTGAGTATAAAATTATGAATTAGTTAGCTAAAGTACTAGCCTAGATCTCCTTAACGGGTTTACTAATGTCATCAGATACTCACCGAGAAGCCTTAATCAAAATTCTAAAGGATGTCAAAGTACCCGAAGGGATTTTCACTGAAAAGTTGGGATTAATGGTTAATTCGATATTTGTGATAGATTAGATTTTGCTCTCGCCGGATGAGCTAGGTGAAGAAGGAGATTGGCACATGAAGCCCCTTTTCATAGTGGTCAAGTGTGTAACGAAAGTGGTTGCTCGAGTATTGACAGATAATGGGTCTTCACTGAATGTGTGTCCATTGGCGACATTAAATTTACTTAAAGTAGATTTTGCCGAGATAAAGTCTAGCTCGATTTCAGTAAGGGCTTTTGATGGATCAAAGAGGGAGATACTTGGAGAAATTGGGTTGCAGGTCGAGATTGGTCTACAGATGTTTACTATTCCATTTCAAGTCTTGGATATACTGTGAACTTTCAATCTTCTATTGGGGAGGCTATGGATTCACTCAGCAGGGGCAATTCTATCTAGTTTACATCAGAAGGTGAAATTCATAGTCGATGGGCAGTTGGTAACTATTCTCGAGGAGCAAGACTACGGGATTTACAAAGAGACAACTATTTCATACATTGGGAGTGAAGAATTGGTGGATCCAGGATTGTAGATTTTTTATGAAGTCAATATGATTGAAATGTCAACACAGGGGGCATAGGGTCGCTCGGAACAACCTAAATAGCAGATTGGAATGTTTGGGCTTAGATGTAGGCCCACTGAAGAGGAGATCCAAGAAATGAAGGTCAAAACCAGAGGAAAGAGAAGAGATCACCTGTACCATGCTCACATGGACTTTACGAACATCTGTCAGACATTTTCAGTACCAACTGGTGTTTAAGAACTTGAAGTAGCCAGTTTATCCAAAGCTTTGGCTCAGCAATGCAGCATCGGTCCAGACGAGAAGAAAGATATTAACGTCCCAGCTTCCTTATAAAATTGGTTTTCTGTTCTTGTTAATAGGTTTCTTTAGAAAAGCAATATTAGATTAATTAGGAGCATTCGATTTCATAATTAGTCCGATTAGTTAGGCTCTTTTCTTTCAAACAATTTGAATTCATTCAATAAAATTAGTTCCTTTCTTTCTTTCAATTCTTCCTCGTTATTTATTCATTATCCTTTTTCTTTTTCCTTTACTCTTCAGATTCGATAAAAATGATGAACATAATGGATATCTCACGCATGTAAATGATGAAAGTACCAATATCACTTTTGGCCTTGTTGGGTTAGACGTTGGAGATGATATTGGGACTCCAAGCAAAATATAAGAGAGTTGGTGTCGATTTGAATAGGGTAGGGTGATTATTGATAAACCAATAGTTGTGATTAATTTGGGGATAGAAGAGAATTCGTGAAACTTGAAAATTGGCGGTAATTTAGCGAATGATCAGAAACAAGAGTTGTCATGTTTGTTATCAGAGTACCTAGACATATTTGCTTGGTCTTATGAAGATATGCCTGGTTTGGATTCATTTATCATAGTTCATAAGTTGCCAACAAGAGAAAATATTAAATCGAAAAGACAAAAGCTTAGGCTATTTAGGTCAGATATAGAAGTGTTGGATTACCCTGAATGGGTAGCTAATGTGGTTCCAGTGTTGAAGAAAAATGGGAAAGCTAGGGTATGTGTGGACTTTTGTGATTTAAACCAGGTGACACCAAAGGATAACTTTCCTTTGCTGCATAATGACATATTGGTGGATAACACGGCTGAAAATCATCTTTTCTCATTTATGGATGGTTTCTCGTGATATAATCAAATCAAGATGGTAGAAGAGGATAAAATCAAGACCACCTTCGTTACCACTTGGGGAATGTTTTGTTATTGGGTGATGCCTTTTGGGTTGAAGAATGTTGGGGCAACTTATTAGTGCACTATGGTAGCTTTGTTTCATGACATGATGCATCGGGAAATCGAAGTTTATGTAGATGATATGATCACCAAATCCAAGGAGAATGAAAATCATGTGGATGTTTTGCGAAAGCTGTTCGAGCGGTTGAGGAAGTTTTAACTGAAGCTGAATCTAGAAAAGTGTACCTTTAGAGTAACCTCAGGCAAATTGTTAGGTTTTGTAGTTAGTAGAAAAGGAATTGAAGTGGAACTGGACAAAGTTAAGGCAATTGTAAACATGCTTGTACCGAAGACTGTAAAAGAAGTCTAGGGACTGTTGGGGAGGTTGAATTACATTACTCGGTTTGTATCACAACTAATTGATTGATGCAAGCCGTTATTCAATCTTTTGGGTAAGAATGCAGTGATAGAATGGGATGAAGAATGTGAGCAAGCATTTATTGAAATCAAGAAGTATCTCATGAATCTGCCAATATTGGTCACTCCTATACTAGGATGGCTATTGATTCTCTATTTGACGATTCTTCCTGAATCAATGGGATGTATGCTGGGGTAGAGAGATGAAATAGGTAGAAAAGAGCATCTTATATATTAGTTAAGCAAGAAGTTCACAGAATGCAAGCAAAAATACTTAGGGGTGGAAAGAATGTGTTGTGCCTTGGTGTAGGTGATGTACAAGCTCAGGTAATATACTTTTTATTACTCAGTAGAGTTGTTAACAAAACATGACCCATTGAGGTATTTAGCTGAAAAGATAGCATTGATCGGGAGAATCTCGAAATGGTAGATTTTGCTATCTAAATTTGATATCAAGTATGTAAGTTAGAGTTTAGTCAAAGGGCAGGCAATGGTCGATCAATTAGCAAAATACTTGTTAGAAGATGAAGATGATGGTATAGAAGCTTAGATTCTTGATGAAATGTGATGGTGACGAATGAAATGAGTGGCGAGAAATTGGGATGGAGAATGTATTTTGATGGAGTAGCCAATGTGTTTAGATGTGGAATAGGAGTAGTATTGGTATCACCTGAGGGTAACCATTTCCCTATAGCAGCAAGATTAGCATTTCTATATAAAAACAACATGGCATAATATGAAGCCTGCATTTTGGGGCTCAAAATGGCATTAGACATGGGGATACAAAGGCTTAAAGTGTATGAAGATTCCTCTATCATAATTCTCCAGATCCTAGGAGAATATAAGATGAAAGATGAAGAGTTGATACCTTATCATGAGCATCTAAGCAAGCTGATTGAAAGATTTCAAGAAATTTCATTCACTTACATTCCAAGAACCTAAAATCAATTTGTCGATGCATTAACCATGTTAGCGTCAATGGTGAAAGTCATGATGGGATAGAAATTCAACCCTTAAAGAT
Organism: Lumnitzera littorea; assembly: GCA_024138015.1. NCBI lineage: Eukaryota > Viridiplantae > Streptophyta > Magnoliopsida > Myrtales > Combretaceae > Lumnitzera > Lumnitzera littorea. Next base: position 10,270,120 of record JAMXBB010000007.1, on the reverse strand, counting down.
TGAAGTGGAGGAAAAACTAGCTTTTTGTTTGATTGTTAAAAAGAAGGAATCGGGGAAGCTCTGGTATTATGATATCAAAAAGTTACTTCAAACAAGTGAATTCCCTAATGAAGTTGATAGAAAAGACAGAAAAGCCTTAAGGAGATTGGCTACTCATTTTCTGTTAAGTGGAGCTATGTTGTACAAAAGATCATCGGATACAACATTGCTAAGATGTGTAGATGAAGAGGAAGGCAAGAAATTAATGAAAAAAGTGCATGAAGGAGTATGTGGTCCTCACATAAATGGATACATGTTTGCTAGGAAGATTATGAGGATGGGATATTTTTGGATGACGATGAAATCAGATTGTATCTGGTACGTAAGACATTGTCACCTGTGTCAGGTATATGTTAATAAAATTAACACTCCTCCCTAAGAATTACATGTGTTGTCAGCTCCTTAGCCTTTCTCCATGTGAAGAATGGATATGATCAATCCAATTTCACCCATTGCTTCAAACCGGCATATATTCATTTTAGTCACGATCGACTATTTTACTAAGTGGGTAGAAGTAGCGTTGTATGTTACGGTGACTAAAGGAGCGGTGGTTAGGTTTTTGAAAAGAGACATCATTGCAAGATACGATACACTCGAGACTATTATTACAGACAATGGATTAAATTTGAACAGCAAGTTGATGGATGAAGTGTGCAACCAATTTAAGATCAATCATAAAAACTCAACTCCGTATCAACCTCAGATGAATGGAGCAATTGAAGCCGCTAATAAGAATATCAAGAGAATGATTGAGAAGATGGCGATTACTTATAGAGATTGGCATGAGATGCTTCCCTTTGCTCTTATGGCTTATGAAACCTCAGTTAAGACCTCTACAGGTGTAGCACCCTATTCATTAGTATATGGAGTCGAAGCAGTATTACTGGTGGAAGTAGAAATACCTTTGTTCTGAATATTGGCAGAAATTCAACTTGATGAAGCAGAGTGGGTGAAAAATTGAATGGAGCATTTGAATCTCCTAAATGAGAGGAGACTTCTAGCAATATGTCATGGTCAGTGTTATCAACAATGAATGATCCAAGCTTTTAACAAGAAAGTATGCTTGAGATACTTCAAGGAAGGAGACTTGGTGTTGAAGAAAGTGTTGTCGAATGCAAAAGACCCTAGGGGTAAGTTTGCTTCAAATTATGAAGGCCTTCATGTGATGAAAAGAGTGTTAACAGGAGGTGCATTAGTGTTGACATAAATGGATGACCTAGAATTTAGGGGGCTTGTGAATTCGGATGTAGTCAAGTTATATTATCCATGAAAACTGAGTTCAATAAAGATTCCAATTTTTCTTGAGAATTGTTTATGGTTAATTTTTCATCGTTTACAAGTAAAGTTGATATCCATGAATGTTCTCGAATTCAGATGGTCATCGATAGACAAACACTTCACTAATAAACCCTTGTATACCATGTTTCTTAGCCTTAAACACTTAAACACCAACCACTTACCTATGAAGTTGAATCGCTAAATAAATTGAAATCAAATGTTCTTAATGATTTAATCTTGTTGCTTTTGAAAAGAAATTTATTTTTCAAGAATCATAGAGAGGTGGAACTTGAGACTTGATGACGATAAAAGCAGAATCAAGACATGAGCATGGTACAGTTAAGCAAAAGGTTTTAATCGTGAAGAAGATCTTATTCCAAGAAGAAAAAAAGAAAGAAAAAAGAAGCAAAAAAGAGAAGAGAGAAAATAAATAAAAAGAAAAAAAGGGGAAATGCTTTGATGATATTCTACGATTTGAATGAGTGAATATTGGGAGTCAACATGAGGTATACGGATTGATTGCTATCTACGAAATTCTCTATTCTTAGGTAAAATGATCCTAAAAGTCCTTGAAAGAGATATTTAGGAGAATTAAAACAAGTTTTTTTGAAATCTCGAAGAGGCCTATCCTCTTCGGATTATTCACCAAAACAAGAAATCTTGAAAAGATCAGTACTCTTCGAATTATTCACTAAATCAAGACAAATCTCAAAGAGATCTATCTTATTCAGATTATCTACCAAACCAAAACAAATCTCGAAGAGATTTATCTTCTTCGGATTATTCACGAAATCAAGACAAATCTCGAAGAGATATATCCTCTTCGAATTATCCACCGAACCAAAAGAAATCTTAAAGAGATCTATCCTCTTTAGATTATCCATCAAACTAAAATAAGTTAATTTGACTCTCAATGGTTTTTGCCTTATCCTTCTAAGATAGGCCCTCTTGAAATTTTTGCTCCATCCTTCCAAGAGAGACATCCTTTTGCCTTATCCTTTCAAGATAAGCCCCCCAAATCTTTAGCCCTATAGGCACCCAATTCCTTTACCTCGCCCTCTTAAGATAGTTTTCCCATTCCTTTGCCCCGTCTTTTCAAGACAGGCTGTTTATTCTTTACATCAACCTTTCAAGTCGATATCCTTCTTCAAGATGAAATACAGCTTAGTTAACCATTCAGGTCAGTAATCTTCATTCAGTTCAAAGTAGGGTCTGGCAAAAATGGGTATTTCTTTTATTTTTGTAGTGAACTTATAATCGAACTTCACTATAAAGAAGGGTAGCTGTAGACAACACATCACAGAGTACTTCATCATATATAACTGCTCGATCCAACATTTATGGTTGTCCAAGTAGAATATGGGATGCATTAATGGGCAACACATCACAGAGTACTTCATCTCGATAGTTGCTAATGCAGATCGGTATAGATACCTGTTTGTTCACCTGTAGGGCTCCTTTATCTCTAAGCCAATATAACTTGTAAGGTTTTGGGTGGGGCTTGGTCGGCAATTTCAATTGTTGGACCATAAATGCTGAGGTTGAATTGGTACAACTCCTACTGTTAACGATCAAGGCACATAGTGAGTCATTCACCTTACATCCAATATGGAAGAGATCTTCCCTTTACTCATCTTCGGTTACAAGATTGACTCTCATTTTCCTTCTCAACACTAGAGTGGCTGGCATAAAGTTACCTTCCTCATTACAGATAACTTCCTCTTCGGATAGCTTAGTCTGTCGGTCCATCCGTCTATCGTCTTTCTACTCCTTTATTTCCTCGTCAGTACTGTCTACTTCAACTGTCCGCACCTTGCCCTCGATTACTATAGTTCTTTTGTTTGAACACTGAGCGACCATATGTCTAAATTCTTGACATTTGAAGTCCATGATCTCATTCATCTTCCTGCCAAATTCTAACCTTTCTCAAACTTCCTTTAGACTTCCTTCTCTTCTTCTCAGGTAATTAGAGCAGGTGGGGTCTCAGCAACCTTACTTAGTTTTGTTCATATAGGTCTATTCGAAATAGATCAGCTACTGCTAGGTTAGCTAACGGGTGGTTAGAACCTTCCTATTCGATATCTTTCTATCCTCTGTGTAGTTTGGATTACATTGTCAAGTGACCTAACATCCATGGTTTCTAGGATGTCTCCAATCTCGTACTTTAGTCCATTGATGAATCAAGATATAGTTCGGTCTTCTAGCTCGTTGACTTCGCATCATATCATTAACATTTGGAATTCCTTGACATAAGCTTCAATAGTCGATCCTCCTTGCCTTAACCCTTATAGTCTTTTGAAGGCATCTTGCAAATAATAGGTCGACACAATTCTTCTCCTCATAACCCTCTTTGTTTCATCTTAACTCCTAATCTCTTGTTCACCTTCCCTTCGGGTTATTCGATATAAAAAGAATATTTGTTGGCAAAAAGGACAGTATGGATGTTAAAAAAGGACAGCATGCGCATAGCTTGCTCATTTTGTGGTCCTAATGATATTGCTGGCTGAATAGAGGTGAGGTCTTGATAAGGTTAGGTTTACGTTGGTGGTTCGGTAGGTTGGACAGTTAAGACTCGGCAGAGGTTGGTTGAGACTCATTTTTAGGTCGGCCTCAGGTGTTTGGCTCTTGACAACTATGAACTTGGCTTTAAAACTGGTTAGGTTAACTGTATCTTGATTTGATGCTTGGACTGGTGTTTGGTGGTGGGGTCAACTCGGTATGTCGGCTGGTTACCTTAGCAACTTCCTAGATGATGTGAAGATTGAAGCAACTCAACAGGTTGAACTGAGGTACGTATTGCTCCTTGGTACTCAATTCACCATAGATAACTTGACAGGTCACCTGAGCAAGCTCGCGAGCTCGAGAGCATACGATTCATCCGTGATTCCTTTCACTTAGGAGTTGGATGTATGGTTCGTGTGATATATAGTATCGAATAGTCATTTTTCAACCACTCTTTATCCTTGGGATAGTTGTAAAATGCACTCAAAATAGCCTCAAAATGGCAACTTCATTTACCTTTTTAATTTGCTTTTCTGCTTTTCTTCATTTTCTATTTTTTATAATTTTTACATATTTTATTTGCTTAAATCATTTAATTAGCTAATCATGCATCGGTGATGCGTATGCAAAGATTAGACATTGCAACGAAATTAAAATTTTGAGCTTAACATACTTGTTGATACAATAATAGCAATCATACATAATCAATATGCACTCATTAGGTAAGTATTGAAAAAATACCTAATCGACAAAGTACATAAATAATTATAGTGATACAATAAATATATTTATTAAAATACAATAAAAACATAGGAAAGAGAAAACTTCATTAAATCATGTAATCATGCATTTAAAAGCACCACTAAATAGTTGTGTAGTTTCCTTCAACATGTGTTAATTCCCTAAATGTGTAGTTAATTCTTGAACGTATGACTTGTGAGGATTCTCATCCGCAAAAGTGAAAAATGTGTGCGGTTAAACCTTGAATGTGTACAATGATCAATATATGAATGAGAGGCGAATGAACGTTTCCTTTAATAATAATAGGTAAATAGATAACGTATAATCGTCTTAAATATTATAGATGATAGTATGGACCATATAGAAAATGTTACTCATACCATATCTATGGTTTACATAAGATAGACGAAATAAAGAAAAAGAAAAATCTTTAGAATCAGCAGCTGTTTTTTATTCCTTGGAATATTATATTGATTTTATTAGTTCTTAGTCCTGTAAAATTTTAATTATACGTTGTAAAAGTTCATGTAGTTTTAGTATTGTCATTACTTTATTAATCTTGAAAAGTACTATCTTTAGAAATCACGATGAAGTGACCACTTTATATAAGGAAACTAATAATAATGTAATAACGTGATTTATTATTAATTAAATTCCAAAAATGAGACAAAACAAAAAAAAAACTACTGATGTTGATGAGAAAAGGTAGGGATCTTATCACTACAGACAAACCTAATTTAAAACTCATATTATGAACGCTAATTTCATCTTTTTTTAATAAGAGAATGACATTTACAAAAAATGGTAGATTAAATTAAGAAAGGGAATATTACAAACATCATTGTCTTTTTCCCTACAGAATAACAATCATGGCTTAAAAAAGTAGACCTAGTATCGTAATTTCATCGCTCATCTCATAGGCTCCTTAAAACACAATAAAGGACTACCAAAGAAAAACATAAGAGCTAGTACAGCTAAGTTCCAATGTTACACAAATATTTTGTGAAAATCCTTTTGTTCACTATCTTATTCTTAGCTTTCTTTTATAGTTCTACAGCCTTTTGCTTCGTGCTCATACATGAGATTGAAGTTAGAGTAAGTAATGGCTTTGTGAGTGTTGATGTCTATGTATTGTGTAGGTCAAGTGATGATAGCATTAGTGGGAAATACTATTCTCCTGGCGAATGAATTGGATGGAAATTCTACGAAAACATTTGGAGTAGTACCTTATTCTATTGCCATGCAAGGTGGCATAATGGCTACCAAGTGTTTATTGTTTTTTATAATGGTTATTGGGATGACATTTGTGTACTAGATCTTAAATGCTTATGGAAATTACAAGAAGATGGGATTTATGCGTATTTTTCTTTTGAAAAGGAATGGAAGCTTATGCATCCTTAGAGAGCGGTGACCTAAAATGCGAAAAGGATGAAATATAATGAATGTGTCAGTTTTATAATGTAAGAAAGTAATTACATCATTTCTCTTTACATGAGATTATATATTTATATACAACTAGTTACATACAGCATATTTATGGTAGGAGAAATGTGTCAAGGATTAAAGCATAATGAATGTGTTAGCTCTATAATAAAAAAAAATAATTGAATCACTTTTCTTTACATGAGAGTTTAAAATTATGTATAACTAGTTATGGTCTTGTTGGGATTTTTTTTTTTATCTGAATCTTATCAATATCTTATCTATTATTATTTTGTATATGATTTGTGCCTATTTGAAATTTGATGTTTGGAAAGTCGAATTTTTAGTATCTTTTCTCGTATAAAATTATTAAATACAAATTATTTGAAGCATTGATATTAAGAATGTATTTTAAGCACTAAATATGCGAAATGAGTATGACCTTAAAACGTTTAAGAGAAGATATATATATATCCACACACATTAATAGGTGTACACTCACATTGCGTATGCAAAATATAAATATAAGGTATAATAAAAAAAGAATAATTATAAAATAAAGTTTTAATCAATATGGGTTTTTTTTTTTGAAGAGCATATTAATGGCATTTAAAGATTGTATTTCAATTTTCAAGTTGAAAAAACTAAACATTGTGAAAATAGTAATATATAATTGATATCGATAAATATATCCTTTTTAAATTATATGATACTTAATATAAGAGTTAGAAGAAAATGAAAAAAATTACTTGGTTCAAAGGATTTAATTATAATTATAGTATGGGTAGTTACTTAAGCCCCTTTAAACTTAAAATATATATATATATATATATATGAATATACACGTTCAAAAATTTGCTTCTTTCTTCTTATAACCAAACACAACTGAACAACAAGCAAAATTAAGGAATAAAAAGCTTTCTAGTGGCAGCTGCAATTTGGAGACATGTACATTATATTGATCCTATAAGCCTTGCAATTAGCTATTCGAGGTTCGGTTCGAAGATTTTGGGGTGATCGAACAAATTGTTCGATTTAGCGCAAATTTTATTATGAAGCTACAATTATTAGTAAAAGTGATCCCGTAAGTTTGAAGTTAGGAAAATAAGTAATAAAATAAAAGAATATAAAATTTTCAAATTTTATGTATATTACCCGTTATTTATCGAAAATACGGAAAATGCATTCCGATAATTAATGAATTGCTATAAATAAATTATATATACACTAAAAATTATAAAATAACTTAAATAATATTTAGGAGTATTTATTTATACTATATATGAATTTACATGTAGGTAGAAATACGCGTAAATACTTAAAATATGTGAAATATACTAAAATATTGCTAATTAATTAAATAAAATTCATAAATAATTAAGGAAAAATTAAGAAAAATAAGAAATGTCCAGAAGTGGGGCGTGAAAATCTAGAATTGAAGAAATAAAAGAAACCAATTAAATTGCAATAAATAGAAAGTGAGAAACCTTACAAAATTAGATAACACTGAAATTTAATCGGAATTAGGGTTTTTACAAAAATTAGCAAAAATTTGTATAATTAGGGCCTTAGAGAAGATCCCTAACCTAATGAGCACCTGGTAGTGGATGGCTACCAGCAGTGCCTAAGCGTGTTGACAAGGCCTTAGTGGCCGAAGCCGCCAATTCCGGTGAGTCCGATCTTTTTCTCAATTTTACATATTTTGTTAAAAATTCTAAAAATGCTTAGAAAATTATGAAATTTGGTATTTTGAAATATTTTTGTATTTAGTTTTTAGGAAAAATATTATTTTGATGAAAATATGTCTCGTGATATATGGTCCTTAAGAAATCTTACAAACCCAAGCTTTATTCAATTTATAAATCAATGACTTTAGGAGTATATTTTTGAGTCCAAAATTTTTATATAGACTACTTAGGAGTTATACAACATTACTATGAAGCCCTTTTTTAAAAAATTAATTTTCAAAATTTTTAAGCCTTAAAATGATGCATAAAATAGGTAATTTGGGATTAATTAAATAATTAAATTAGTAATTAATGATTTAGTGATTAATTATATATTTAAGGATGTTTAAATTTGATGAAGTATGATATCTATGGCATTTAGGGTGTTAAATGTAATTATTAGGGTATCATGTAGTATATATGTAATAGGTAAAAACAGTATATTTTAACTTCAAATTAGGTATAAAATCTGATTTGGGATAAATTTAAATATTTTAAGATTGTGATTGAAGTGATGAGGATATTAGATGTGTGTATTATGTACACAATAGGTAATAATACATAATATGTGAAATAGGAAATATAACAAATAGAAGATATTAGAATAAAAATTGATAATATAATAATAATAAAATTATATAATAAATCTTGTAGGAAACTTAAATTTAGGTAATTATATGAAAATGTAAAATTATCTTACATTAGGAGTTGATTTGGTAGTCAAAATAGAAATGTAGCATGCTGTATTGATTGAAATATTAATCAGGGCCTAAAACGTAGATTTAAGATACTTAAGTATAGTTAGATGAATCTCCCATTTTAGTTTGGGACGAATTCTGAGGGTTCATAAATAAAAACAATAATCAAAAGTTAAAACAAAACTAAATTCAGAAATTGAATCAGAAATTAATTTGGGACTAATTCGGTTATAGGAGATATATAATTTAGATAAATACGTAAAGTTATAATCCCTAACTTAAAACCTATGATTTAAAGCTTAGGTGTATATATATATATATGTATGTATGTATGTATGTATGTATAGGTGATCACATTAAATGTAGATTATTCCTAGATCATAATCTAATTCAGAAGCCAACATTGTAATTGAAACAGGAAACAAATTCGAAACCTAGCTGAATGAGGGAAGTAATCCTAAAAAGACTTAAACCTAAATCACTAAATGTAAGAAGATCATAAACCAAAGATACTCATAATCTAAATTACATATAACAAAACATATCTATGGTAGTTATAGGACACTAAACCAACACTTGTAATATAGGGATTTTTGGCAATGGTCTATACAAGTCACACCTACAGCGAACAAGCGATCAGTTCAAGTAAGTTAGGATTAATACGTTGTTATATTTTGGAGTATTAAATTGTAGTACTTGGAGGCTTAAAATTGTACATGATTATGCTTGTTAGACAGTTAATTGTGCGCATGTGCTTGTTTCTAAGTTTGAAGATATGATTTTGATTGCTGTCCTGGCTTGTATTTGTGTTTGTTGAAATGATTGAACACCTTAAATTGGACCTAATTAAATATATGACTTGAAATTCTAAATTAGACATGCATAGCAACCTATTAGGGAAATATAGGATTTTTCGTTCAAATACCGATCCCTTCGAAAGGGATAATACTGGATGGCATAATTGGTCCCTTCTTCACCCTTAGTCGAACTAAGTGATAGGTGAGGAGGTCACAGTAAGGGTGAAGTCAATGATTTAAAATCAGTCACTGGAGGAGAAGTGTTTCCATTGCACAAGCCTAGGTTTGGTTGTGAGTTGTTGCATTAACGAAAATTCTTCAACTTGGATTAGACCAGATGAAATTTCTCTAATTTCACGATGGGCCAGACGATGTCGTACAATAGCAATTGCTTGAGCATGCATTGTACCTAATAATTTGGTTGATAACCCTGTTTATGTTTGTTGTATGGTTTTGAGTCTCTGTCCCAACTTATTGAGTTGTAGTTTCTCACATCCTTATAGACTTTGTTACAGGTGCTAACTAGGAAGTAGCCTATATTTACCCTAAAGCTAGTAGCTATTGGATCCTGAGAAGTGAGGAAATACATTTGAAGAACAGATATATGATTGAGGTTTTAGCTTTTGTTTTAGAAACTTCTATTCTCGAATAATATATTACTTAGGAAATATAGTACAATGAAACTTTTCAAACATTAATTGTAATATTTAAATTCTTGTGTGTATACATATTTCCATAATTTCTTAAGTAAATAATTTATTTTATTTATGAACTATTTATTTCAAAGTGGGTTAGTCGTGGACGCCTTGTGTAGATTACGTCTAAGATAGTGGTTGTAAGGTTGGCTTCTATCTTAAAATGGTTTGCACGGCGGGATTGTTACGACTCTACCTCTTCGAAACGTGATAGATCCCATGTGCAAGGGATTGGAAAAAAGAAAAAATAAATGCTGTAACACCCCAAAACCGGAGGGCAACACAACTCGCCACGTGTCCTTGCTAGTTAGGAACACATTAAGGCTTTAAAACTAACTATAATCTCCAAAATCACTTGTAACAACTACTTAACAGGTATAAAACAACAAATCTCCAAATACAACAATTCGAGTGACTTACAGGTGAGTAACTTTAGCACCAAACATACTAAAAAACTAAAATTTGATCTTTTACAACATACAGAACCAACCACCTCTCTTTCCCAACCCGATGATAGCAATTTCCATAGTTATTGCAAATTTATCAAATCAACTTGCAGCTGTAAAAATAGAAGAGTGAGCCAAAGCTGAATACGGGTGCACAAACATACATGAATGTCAAACCTAAAACATATACTTGCATGTAATGCAACTGTAATAACATATAAACAAATAACAGTTTAATTATCTTTAATTTAGGCTAACAATCATCAAAGGGGTACTTATAACCCCACCACACATCATTTGTGTCCACATACATAGGTGGATATAATGTAAATATTCTTTTAAGTCCTTTATGCCTAGAGTTCAGAGTCTAGAGACCACAAAGCTAAAATTCTAGCTGTGTCATTCCATATGAAAGTCCACTAAGGAAACCTCCCATATGATCAACAGTTGCTCTACTATGGGCCTTGCTACTACGGGCTCCTAGAGTGAGCAAGTCAAGAAAAATTAGCAAACCATTGATTTAGCCTGAATATTGATTAGTCCAATTAGATATTTTCTAACCTAGCAAGGACAACTATACAAACAAGCATCACGTACCTGGAAAGTCGAATTTGAACCAAAAATAAAGTCCGAACCAACCATGGAACCCAACTCTAATAACTTGACGGTCAACTAGAATCCACAACTTTAAGTCCCGTCTCAATTAGTTCTAACCACCCAATCAAGGAGAACTTGAGCTCGACAACCAGCATGAATGTATATGAAAAACAAGCATACACATTAACCTTCATTATTCAATAACTGAGTTTTGCCTAAATTTACTTGTAAACCTATTTATCTATTATTTGGTAATACCTTAACTTGTCACTTTAAAGGATCTAAATGAAAATAATCAAATCAAATCATAAATTAAGAATGAAAATTGGAGATAATATAAATACATAATACGATAAAGCCAAAAGTTGACATATTTATATATAATATTATTTATTTACTTCAAATCGTAAAGTATGATATATATATATATAAGAAAATATAAAGAGGATACACGATGAGGGTATTAAAATATATAATTTAATGAATTGATATAGTAGTAAAATACGTACTTAATTGGATAATATTATAATTCATAGAAACACGTAGGGAAGGACATATTAATAATCGAAATCCAAAACGGACACATTTTACAAATAATATAATATATTATATAATCATACTAACTATAGTTGTAAAAATACTTAAATCGTAATGCCATCATTATTAATAATAAGGTATAACAGTAATAAAATAGTATCGTTATAAACCAAAACGACACTTAAAGTACATATATGATATGGGTATTAACGTACTAAACACCAAGCAAGAAAATACTGACCCAATACCAAACATAACAGGAAATAGAAATCTGACTTCATAAACCGACATATACATATAATATGATAGGGTAAAAAGAAATAACTTATTACTTAATTATTCATATAGTAAGGAAATCATATATAAAAGGAGAATATAAGTTAAACACATAATGATGATGTTAAAATATAGGCTTACGAGCTAAAGTAATAAAATGATACGTATGTTAGTAAATAATACTTAAGTTCGTAAAAATTTGTAAAGGTAAATAGAAGCGAAAATGGACATACTAACAATTACTATCATATAACTCATAATAATAATAACTATAATATGAGTAATGTAATGATAACGTTATCAATAATAATTTCAAAGTATAACATAAAAGGATGGAATCGTAAATGGCTAAATTGATAATTAAAATAATACATATATGATACAAGAATTAACATACTGTACATCCAACAAAAATAGTGACCTAACTTCATAATTATACATATATCCAAAAGTTTGATGTGTGACACAATTTATAATAATAATTTTTATATAAGATAATAGTATAATAAACTAGATAATTCACTCTATATAAGAAATCTATTTACTAAAAGAATAATTATTGCTTACAACAATCTAGGAAAATGAAAGATAAAATACTACGTATAAGATACCGAGAAATGATATCGAGTCAACTTGAACAAAGTAAATAGCTCTATTTTATTACAGGGCCAATACAATATGTGTCTTATTTTTGGCAAAATCAGGTTTCCTTCATCAGAAAAAGTACATGGGAGAGCCATGGAATAGATGCTTAAGTGAGTTGCAACTTGGATATACACAGTAATATATAGTCTTGTTGGACTAAAATTTTACTTGATTGTGATACCCATATCATGTAGTTGATGTACCAAGATGCAGTGTTATGTCCCTATCACATTTGTGTAACATAAGTACTATTTCTAAGTATCTTGGAAAGCTATAGTTATTTGGAGTTGTTTACTGAAGATACCGTTATGCTTATCTTAAAGAGAACATAAACTTTGTCATGTACTTCATTGTTTTGTTTACTCTTTCAAGATACAAAACACCCGATTTATTTCTCTCTATAAGCGACTAAAGTTCAAACTGTGGCCCATTCTTTTTTTTTTTGTTTAAAAAATTAATAATTATATATTAGGTTGGATTTAAGTCCTTGAAAAAAAATAATCAAACCATAATATATGACTCGTTTTGGTTAAAAGGTGTGAATTGTAACCAATCAGATACCTATCATAAATGTTTAGTGTCCTTATTTTTTAAATCAAGAATTTAGATCCTAATTTTTCGAAAAACATGCTTTCAAATCTTTTATGACCCTTGGCTCTACCAACCCTAACAGAAAGAAAAAAAGAAAGGAAATTTATATGACTGATAAAATAATAAATAGTATAGAATTGAAATGTTTTCAAACAAAGAGGTTGAACTTTTGGTTTTTTTAGTTGTTAATGCTTTATCTATATCTATATATATTAAGCGAACAACTATGCGATAACTGTTGTTCAACTCAACCCTTTAAAACTATACTATAAAAAGTTATTTTATAACTATTTCATAAGATATATCCTTTTCAAATTCAATAACCGTCCTATCCTTTTGCTTGATTCTCTCTTACTTTCCCTGCTCCTCTTATGTTGCAATTTTCGAAATTGAAAACCAATGCTTCCTTCTCTTACTCTTTTCTTTATTCCATTTCTCTCTCTTTTTTGATCAGGTTCCACACCCTTCATCTTCTTCTCCCTTTTTAGGACAATAACTACAATTTTATATCCTAAAAGGGAGAAGAAAGGAAAGAAAGAACAGCTTCATTTGGGTTACTATTTCAACGGATGATATAGATAGTGAACAATAGTGAACTATAACAACCAAGATGGGAGTTTTTCCACTTGCCAATTGAGATAAAACAGAAGCATAAATTAAAAGATTGCCTTCCTTTGGCATTGAGGATGACAATAGATGGCTTACCGTACCAAAATCCTGTAGGTCTAATTTTATTTTCCTTTTTATTTCAATCAACATTATTCTATTTATTGATTTTAGCATGTAGTGGAAATTGCATGTGGAGTCTTGCATGGTCTGATGAGTTGTATTAATGCCAAAAGTAGTATTATATTGTCTTAATTTTCTACATGTCTTCTTTTTTGAGGGTTTTCTTTTTGAAAACCTCCTTCAATTGACGATGAGATTCATGGGAAATAGGAAGGATTGATCGAATGTCACTCCATTTTAGGTCTTATTTGGAAGGGGACATTTTAATCATTGAGAATTATGTAGAATACATTTCTTGGATTTTTTAATTTGACAGTAGAAACAAATTGTTGGATAGAGTTTCATTAAAGTTTAAGTTTTTTCGTTTGTTCCTTTTAAGTTTTCCTCCATAAATGAATATTTTAGTTCTGCAACTGTGTATTTGGCTTCTCAAGACATATGTCCCATTATTTTGTGTGTAGGTTATGCTTTTGATGGTTGAAATTGGTTGAGGAAAGGGTATGCTTCTCATGACGCATTGGTGATAATTGTGGAGATAGTGAAATATTTTGTATTTAGCCCCTTAGTTTTATTGTCTTTGGATACTATGTGTGAATATGTAATGAATGTAATGTAAAATGTTGTGCACAATTGTCGACCTATATTTTCAAAGCAAGATGCAGTTTAATGTCATATATGTTGGGAAAGTTGTTCTAATTTTTGTATTGGAAATATTGTGAAAAATTTTGTCCTATGAATCTTCATATTCCATTTACCATATCTTTATAGTGATTTGTTGTGCTTTATACATATCAAAATTTCTTTTAATGTTTTGTTTTTTTTCACTTGACTTATGCATTAAGATAATACATATTTGCATATTTGTTTGCACTGCATGTATTATAACCATTTGTTATTTATACAGTTATATATTTATTACTTTTTAAATAGATTTGTGAGCAGTGCATGTGAGATAGAAATCATTTTCATGATTTCAATATATATTGACAAGATAGCATAAGACGCGATTATGCAAGGATTGTTTTATTAAATATATTTTTTTTTTTCACAAAGTTCATGTCGCATTGTGTTCAAACATTTGATTTTTTTAGTATTCTTAAGAATTCTTGATGGTTTAATTTAGTGTTGTGTGTTGAGATAAAGATTACACTTCTAAATGTATGCCATTGTCCTTCCCTGTCGATAAATCTATTACCCAATTACATTCTTTTGAAAAGAATCATTTTATTAAATAGAAAATATACTTTTGGCTGCTTTCTTTATAATCAATTGTGAATTATTTTGATGATTATTGTTATATAGATAAATTATATGTTTTTGGAGTCCTTTATCTATCAGACTTGCAATTTAATAAAAGAGAGTAAGCAATTTAATTGGGTAATTGAAAGTTTTCTTAAGTATATTAAGAAACAATTCATGACTATTGAATAATTCAAAATTGGATGTATTTATTTATAATGGTGTTTTACTCACCAATTTTGATTAAATTGACGTAACACTTTTATTTCTCAATTCGTGATTAAAGCAAAATTTATTTATATCTATTATTTATATTACATTAGAAATACTTTTTATCTTATTGTATATCTTCTATTGTTTATCAAAGATATAAAATGTTTCCTTTTCTTATGTAATCTACTTAGATTGTTAACTATTTTTCCATAACATGCATTTCTTGATCCACAAATTTTTATGTGCATCTTTTGTGAAATCTATTAGAAAAATATCTATTTGATTTTCATTAAAGTTAGACATGTTTGTTGAATTGTTTCTTCTCGTAATTTTCCAATTAATATATTTTTTACTTCCTTTCTAAGAAAATAGCGATTTTTCTTTAAGAAAGCAAGTACAATGCGATTACCACATTATGTGTGTTTTGTCAACTATATATATTTATAATGCATCCATTGTGGTATACGTTTCTTCTATTTATCTCATTTCAAAACTATTTAGGCATTATTTTGTTTTATGTATTATTTGTTGGGTATATAGCTAGAGAAAGTAATTATGTTGTGTTTCTATTTTTAGTTGGGTATATTTAGTTATTGCACACGCATTGCAAGTGCAGAAGGCTGCTAGTTACACTTAATATATATATATTTTTATTATTTTTGTGTAGGGTAAAATGATCATAAGGGGTTCAAAAGTATGTTTCTAAGATTTAGGGATTTGAAATGCTGGTTTTCAAAAATAGAAAAATAACTAAACTTGTTGTAGCATGGTGTTAGGAAAACCAGTTTCTTAATGAATTAGACATGCTTTAATTCCCCCCTCACACAACAATTGTAATATTTATTGTAGTTATATATATACATGTATAATAATAAACTCATAGAGAGCAAATGGGATGGAGTGTAATTGCTATATATTTATCCTTAAAATAGTTAAAAGAATAATTTACTCTAATATTATGGTAGATGGAAACCATGCAATATGGCATAATTTGTAGGTTTTAGATCTAAAGCAATAAAACTAAGGGTGGGCATGTGGTTTGGTTTTAACTTTAAACCAAACTGTATGGTCAAAATTATGAATCTTCCCAAATCATAAAATTTTGATTTGGTTTATGGATTAAACCATATTTTATAATCTAGTAAAGTATATTTGCATAGCTAAAGGTACCAAATTCATATACTAATAATAAACATTTGTATTATATTAGAGGTTGATGAAGTCAATATTTATGCAACTAAGAAATTTCAAATATTCATTAATAGATAATTTTTTTTGTTTAGAAATAGCATACAATATAAACTTTGATTGAAATTATATATATAATTTATATATTATGTAATACAGTCTGATACATATACATTTTAATATACGCAAATTGAATTTTTTTAAGTACCATGTTATAACAAAAGAATATCTTTAAATACAAGAAAAACATTTCTTATATTTATTTATAAAATAGTTTGGTTCAGTTATACAGATTTGTTCGGTTTATTCTTCTGTACCAATAATAGATTAGTGGTTTGGTTCGATTTAGAATTTTCTAAACCTAATTAAATTTTGTTTTTCAATTTGGTTTTGTTTTGTTTGTGAATTGGTATGGTTTGATTAGGTTCTTTTGCATACCCTTAAATAAAACCTTCATTTCACATTTCTTGACAAAAATACTCGGCACCTGAGGGTTGAACACACTAGTTACAAGTGTTTAAGATTGATATTTATGGGTACTTCACAAGAGAAAAACTGATAAATGGAACTTGAATGAATAGAAGTTGAGCCATGCCATTTTGTTGTCCCAAAAATGTTTTGTATCATTAAAATTTTCATGTACTAAAAGCAAAGCCATAACCATAAAGAATTGCCTCAAATTTCTTCTTCCTATCCCTACTCCATAGTTTTGAGGAAATTTATGAAAGAAAAAAACAATAATTATGGAAATAAACCATTGGTTATTTGAACAAAATGGAATGATAATAGTAGTAGCAAGAGTTGTATTTCTTGGTTATTGTGGAGTCGGTTTAGTAGATTGTGGTATTTCTAGAGATAAATTGTTTCAAGTGGATGAGAGAGCTAAACTGCCCAAAAGCCATGCAGTAAAAACATTTCAGGTATTTTCCCTATTGAATAGCCATTCTCTTTTATCTTTGTTGCTTCCAAGTTTCTACATGAATTTATTGCATCAATGTTGCAGAAAAGAAGCTTTCCTAAACATGTGAAAGTTAATACATAGCTATTGAATATTTATGGTAAATTGCAAATGCACCCCCTTTATTTACTTTATATATCCTTAATTTGTTCCTATTTTTAAAATTGTGCATGGGAATTCCGTGAATCTTAAGACATTCTTTCTTACCCTTTTTATTATTTTGCATTTTGAAAAATTAATGAAACAAAAAAATGTATCGGAATAAGAAATTTACATAAATTAAAACAGACAAATCCCGTTTCAAGCACAGGGCTAATTTTCATTGTCCTTCTCAACACTAGAGTGGCTAGCATAAAGTTGCCTTCCTCACTGCAAGTAACGTCCTCCTCGGATAGCTTGGTCCGCCCGTCCTCTTTTTGCTCCTCTATTTCTTTGTTAGTACAGTCTACTTCAATGGTCGGTACCTCGCCTCTAATCACCATAGTTCTTCTGTTCAGGCATTGAGCAACTATACGTCAAAATCCTTGACATTTGAAGTCCTTGATCTCGTTTTTCTTCCTCCTCGAACTCTAGCCTTTCTCAAACTTGCTTAGGACTTCCTTCTCCTCTTCTTGGGTTGTCTGAGCAAATCGAGTCTCCATAACCTTACTTGGTTCCGTTCGTACAGGTCTGCTCGGAATAGATTGGCTATTGATTGGTCGGCTGATGGGTGGTTGGAACCTTCCAATTCGACGCCTTTCTAACCTTTGGGTGGCTTGGATTGCGTCGTCAAGTGACCTAATATCCATGGTTTCTAGGATTTCTCTAATCTTGTACTTTCATCCACCGATGAATCGAGATATAGTTCGATCTTCTAGCTCACTAACTTTGCATTGGATCATTAACATATGGAATTCCTTGACATAAGCTTCAACAATTGATCTTCCATGCCTCAGCTCCTTTAATCTTTTGAAGGAATCTTGCAAATAATAGCTTAGCACAAATCTTCTCCTCATAACCCTCTTTGTTTCATCCTAACTCTTAACCTCTTGTTCTCCTTCCCTTCTTTGGGTGGTTCAGCACAAAAAGAATATCTATTGGCATAAAGGACAGTACGGATGTTAGAAAAGGATAGTACGCATGTAGTTTGCTCATTTTGTGGTCGCAATGACTCTACTAGCTTAGCAGAGGTAGGGTTCCGATCAGTTTAGGTCGGCATCAATGGTTTGGTAGCTCGGATAGTTGGGATTGGATAGAGATTAGCTCAACAGTGACTCATTTTTGGGTTGACCTCGAGTGTTTGGCTCTTGACAACTATCAACTTGACTTCGACACTGTTAGGTCGGCTATAGTCTAATTTAATGCTTGGACTGGTGTTTGACGGATGGGTTGGCTCAGTATGTTGGCTCGTCACCTTAGCAGCTTCTTGGATGATGTGAAGAATGAAGTAACTTAATAGGTTGGACTTAGGTAGGCACTACTCCTTGGTACTTAATTCACCTCAAATAGCTGGACGGGCCACTTGAGTAAGCCCACATGATTGATCCATGAACCCTATCACTTAGGAGTTGCATGTACGGGTTATGTGATATATAGTATTGATTAGTCATTTTTCAACCACTCCCTAGTCTTGGAACAATTGTAAAATGGTCTCAAAATGGCAACTTCATTTTCCCTTTTAATTTGCTTTCCTACTTTTCTTTATTTCCAATTTTTTTTTTTATAATTTCTACATATTTTATTAGCTTAAATCATTTAATTAGCTGAGCATACATCAACGATGCGTACACAAAGATTACACATCGTAACGTAATTAAAATTTTGAGCTTTACATACTTGTTGATACAATAATAGAAATCGTACATAATCAATATGTACTCATCAAATGAGTATAGAAATAATACTTAATTGACAAAGTACATAAATAACTATAGTGATACAATAAATATATTTATTAAAATACAATAAAAACTTGGGAAAGAGAAAACTTCATTAAATCATGTAATCATGCATATAAAATCACCACTAAATAGTTCCGTGCTTTTCTTCAACATGTACAATTAATTCTCTGAATGTGTAGTTAATTCTTGAACGTGTGACTTGTAAGGATTCTCATCCATAAAAGTAGAAAATATGTGCAGTTAAATCTTGAATGTGTACAATGATTAATATATGAATGAGAGGCAAATGAACATTTCCTTTAATAATAATAGGTAAATAGATAACATATAATCGTCTTAAATATTATAGATGATAGTATGGACCGATAAGAAAATGTTACTTATCCTATGTCTATGGTTAACATAAGATAGACGAAATAAAGAAAAAGAAAAATCTTTAGACTCAATAGCCACTCTTTATTCCTTGGAACTTTATATAAGAAAACTAATAATAATGTAAAAATGTGATTTATTATTAATTAAATTCTAAAAATGAGACAAACAGAAACTACCGACATTAAAAGAAAAGCTAGGGATCTTACCACCATAGACAAACCCGATATAAAACTCATGTTATGAACACTAATTTCATCTTTTTATAATAAGAGAATGACAATTACAAGAAAATGGTAGATTAAATTAAGAAAGGAAATATTACAAACATCATTGTCTTTGCCCCTACAGAACAATAATCAACACTTTAAAAAGTAGACTTAGCATTGTGATTTCCTCGCTCATTTCATAGGCTCCTTAAGATATGATTAAGCACTACCAAAGAAAAACATAAGAGCTAGGATAGCTAGGTTCCAATGTTACATAAACATTCCGTAAAATTCCTTTTATTCACTATCTTATTCCTAGCTTTCTTTTATAGTTCTACAGCCTTTCGCTTTGTGTTCAAACATGAGATTAAAGTTAGAGTAAGTAATGGCTTTGTGAGTTCTAATGTCTATGTGTTGTGTAGGTTAGCTGATGATACCATTGGTGCGAAATACTTTTTTCCTAGCCATGGAATTGGATGGACATTTGGTGAAAACTTATGGAGAAGTGCCCTATTTTATTGCCATGCAAGGTGGTAAAAAGGTTACCAAGTGTTTAATGTTTTTGCTAGTGGTTATGAGAGTGACATTTGTGCACTAGATCTTAAATGCTTATGGAAATTACAAGAAGATGGGATTTACGCGTATTTTTCTTTTGAAAAGGAATTGAAGCATATGCATCCTTAGAGAAGGGTGACTTGAAATGCGAAAAGGATGAAAGTATAGTCAATGTGTCAGTTTCATAATGTAAGAAAGTAATTGCATCATTTCTCTTTACATGAGATTATATATTTATATATAACTAGTTACATACAGCATATTTACGTTAGGAGAAATGCATCAAAGATTAAAGCATAATGAATGTGTTAGCTTTATAATCAAAGAAAATAATTGAATCACTTTTCTTTACATGAGAATTTAAAATTATATATAACTAGTTATAGTCTT
The DNA here is from genome assembly GCA_024138015.1 of Lumnitzera littorea. Taxonomy (NCBI): domain Eukaryota; kingdom Viridiplantae; phylum Streptophyta; class Magnoliopsida; order Myrtales; family Combretaceae; genus Lumnitzera; species Lumnitzera littorea. The sequence goes on along the minus strand of JAMXBB010000007.1, from coordinate 10,249,396 downwards.
GTTAGGATTTTTTTTTTTATCTGAATCTTATCTATATCTTATCTATTGTTATTTTGTATATGATTTGTACCTATTTGAAATATGATGTTTGGAAAGCCAACTTTTTTGTATTTAGAATAATCTAGAATCAAATTTGTAAATTGAGTGATTAAGGTTTGAGCATTATATTTAGGAAGAAAATTTTCTAATGGTCTTGGGAAGATTTTCTGATAGTCTTGGTAAGATTGATCAAGGTTTAAATTTAGTTAAGACATTAACTGAAAAAAAATTTTGATATATCAAGTTCAGGAAAAATTTTCAGATCTCTATACAAGGATTTATTGGGCAAAGTTGTGTTAAAAAATTTAAATATAGTTTTTAGTAGGTTCTTGAGATAAGGTTATAACTTAGTTTGTTGGAAACAAATTCTAGAATTTGAAGATATTTTGCTTATGATAAGGTTGAATATTTTGGATAAATCTAACCTGATCTTTTATGAAAAAATTCAAATAGATATATTGAAGAAGGGAAAAGACTTGTTCATGGCAAATAGACAAGTAGTGTTGGACTATTTCTTGAAGAATAGGTTATATGAAGATTTGGTCATATCTTTCCATGCTTATCCTTATTATTTGAACCGTGTTTTTCAATTTCCACGTAATCAATAGAGGATTATAACAAATAACTTCGTACAACAATTGTCAAATGACTCAAACTTGGCAAAGAAACAAATCAGGATTAGCTTGGTTTGAGTTTTCAAAAATTCAAATATTCTTTTTCCAACAACAAAACCAATTATGTTTGAATCAAATTTGCTTGGAGAAATATCAAGAAGTGGTCCTTTTCTAGCTATTATAGGGAAGATTGATTTGAGATAAATTGAAGCTGCACAAGATTGACAAAGGGTGGATCAAAATAAGAACTAAAATTCTCTTTCATGAACACTATCAGAAACTCTATCAGAAATTGAGTTAGAAACTAAGCGAAATCAGTTTCATTGTTATTGTTTTTGTGCAAAAGTTGTAAAGGGATATTTGTTTGTTTTATCTCACTTTCCTAGTAAAAGTTATTGACATTGTAATTCAAGTGTGAGAGGATTAAGGAGTTCTTTGAGTCCCGTATATAGCTTAGTAAGAAGCTAGTGAGATGGGGCAGAGAAGTGACTGGATAACCTTGTAATATCTCATTGATCTTTGTTTAGTGAAAAGATTGGACTAGTGGAATGATACCAATGAGAAGGATTAGGTCCCCAACAGTAGAGCTGGAAGAGAGCTATCACGACCCGAGGGGCTAGTCATGGCAATCGTCATATACAGTACAAAGGATTGTAGATTGAATTCCCTTACAATTGATGACTCTTTTATACGATACACAAGGCTACAACTACTACTAACTACCAAAAGTGTGTAAGCTTAAGCAGTATCATTTCATGATAAACAATAATATTATAAAAAAAACATAACACATAGTCTATTTGTATAAAAGTTTACAGATACAGAGTCTGAAACGTGTCTGAAGTTAGACTAATATAAAAATCACATATTCAAATCTATAATTTATCAAAAGTACTCTTCGTCCTCATCCAGTTCCCACACTAACCCTGGGTAGAAAACTAACCTCCGGCATGCAACGGCTCGACTCCACAAAAAGGTCGGCCTGCGAAAGAAGACTACAAGGGTATAAGCTAATTAGCTTAGTGAGATAATTTCCCTCAACCATACAGCAATTAAGTTATATAATAGTTAAGTTCAACCAAATGAATATATGACAAACAGTATGCCAAATGAATACATGTAGGTGACTAGGTACTGCATGCAACTCAGATTTAACGCCTTCTGAAGTCAAGGTTGGAGATTCATCGGTACAGTCAGATCTGAGTATCATATTAGAACTTATTTCATAACGAAACTCTACATTTCGTATTTAAAATGTAATGGTATATCCATTACCAGCCTTATCAAAATGAGTTCTACATATGATTGTGAGTAGGTTCACGCAGCCCTCACTCACCCCTAAATGAAGGCTTCTAGACTCGACCCTTAGCTAGGCGGTTGGCGCCTCCAATGCCTAGTCATCCCGCAGGCCAGGGTAAGGTTATATCGTACGTGTGCACCGTACGAAATTTATCATAATCAATAATCAACCTATATATGTCCTCTCGCTACCTCCGTATAATGTGACTGTCGGAATTAGTTATACAGTGTATGATTTATGCATGATCCAAGTTAACTTTTTCTAGTCAAATAAAATTAAGTCTTATTTATTCAGTGATCATTCCCAAGTCACAAACAATCGATTCTAGTGAATCTACTATGCAACAATCATTATATTATTGAAATTTAAAGTAAATTCATCATCAACAACAATTATCATGCACAAGCATAACCTAACCCCATGCACATTCATTTATAAATCATAACTTATATTCACTAACTATAAACACAAATAAGTATGAAATCATTAGGAAAAACTCACTCAGTCATTACTAGCTCAGGGGTCATAGTAGTTTGGGAGCAGCTCAAGGTCGATATTGAGATCACTTGAGAATAAGGAAAATTTGTAAGTTTGGGAATTTAAAGTTAATTAATATTATAATTTGTAAGGTCTATTTCACCTAGTTATGTGAAATTATCAATTTGAGTTTTTTTTTTTTTATCGAATCGTGTGTAACTTTTTCATTTTAACTCAAATTGTTATGAACTTATAGTCAATTTTGATCGTTTTTGAGCGTATTTTCTTGTAACGAGATCCGTTTTGGACGTTGTGACTCATAGTTTAAATTGTGATAAAAATATCACAAAAATTATAAAATATTAATTTTCACTTTTTCTTAACATATTTATGATTTAATAATTATTTAAATCATATATTCGATATTTTTATTATTTTGAGCATATTTTCCTATTTTTGAGATTTTTAACTTTATTATGATTATTATTATTATTATTGCCTTTATTATTTTTTATTACTTTTCATTTTCTTATTATTTATGTATTTCACGATTTATACATACACATATATATATATTTTTGGTATACTACATATATATAATATATGTTATACGCTATACATATGTATATACTTATTTTATGAAAACAAATATACTTTTATGAACAAACATATAAATATACTTATATAATTTCTGAATACTTAGATATATATAAATAATCTACAAATACTTATTCTTATATTATATATTCGGTATATATATTTACATATATTTGTTATAAAATATGCATACTTTATATTATACATATATTTTATAATATATGCGGTATACCACAATATATACTCTCTATATTATATATATATACGTCTTATATACATATATTAATACTATATAATTATATATATATATAGACAAAAATAATTATACATGAGTACATATATATATACATAGTTTACGGTACACACACACACACACACACACACATATATACTATAGTTATTTAATGAAAATACTTAATACTAATTATATGTATTCTTAAAAAAATACATAATACATACTCTTCCATATACCTATGTACATACATGTATACATACATAGCCTAATACATGCATATATAATTCAATTTATGTATTATGCACATATACATGTATTAGTAATGTTATATTTATAAAAATACTATACAAATACTTCATTTATACCTATATATACTATATAATATACATCTATACTAGAAAAATAAATTTCTTACCTATTTCTTTTAAATTTTTCTTCCTCTTTTCTTTTTCTTTTCTTCCTCTTTTCTTCTCCTTTTCTTCTTCTTTTTCTTCCTTCTTTTTAGTTTTTTCCTCTTCACGTTTTTGTGCTTCCAGGTTTCGCTTTTTAACTTTTTGAATGTTTGTTTCCAGATTTTGTTTCTTTCTCTTATTTAAATGTGTGCAGCAATTAAAATAAAAAAAAAGAAAAAGATAAGCTAAATTTTATCCTAATCTCTTCATTTATGAACATAGGACAAAGTTAATCATTTTTAATCTTTTCTTTTATTTAAGCTCGACACTTGGCAATTTGTTTTCCTCACGTGGGTTGTTGATTTGGGTCTTCATTTCCAGAACGTGGAAATTGAAAAAGAAGGAAAGGAAGAAAAGAGATAAATAGAAAAAGAAAGAGAAGGAAAATAAAAATTAATAATGAATATATGTAATTTTTCGAAATGTAAAAATTATAACAATTCTCATCATAAATTAATTTTTAAATTTTTTTGAAATTTTATCAATTTAATTGGTACCCATTATAATTATAATTTTTATAAGTTATTACAGCGATTTCGTTAAAATTTCACGCGAATAGGCGATTTAGTTGAAAATTGCAATCGACTATGATTATATCATTATTGAGTAATATTTAATTATTTTATAGGTTTATGTTTATAATTTTAGGGTTTCCAACAAATTCGGGTTCAATTTTAATTAATGGTGTGTAAATTAGTTTTAGGGTTTTAGTATATGATTTAGGGTTTTGATCAATTCTTAGGGTTTTATTATCGATATTATATTTAATTTATTAAATTTTATAATCTCTTATTGTTACTAATATTATCGACTTATTGTATAGTTTAGGACACTTGGACTTAAGTTAGGGTTCAACTACTAATTTTCCTAGGGTTTACAAGAGTAGTAGGCAAAGGGTCAAAGCTCTATAAATTGATTACCTGATTTTCTTTCTCCCCACTTTATTTACCTTCTAATCCTTACTGTTTGTATTGTTATTATTCGTGCCTTAAGTTAAATAGTCAATTTTTAATTACTTATCATGTCATTTAATCTATTAAAAGGGATTTTTTTTTAAATAAAAAAGTTTTACTTTTTGCAAAAGATATCAATTCACCCCCTTTTGATATCTTACTGAGACCTACAAGAAGAAACATTTTTTTAATAAATTGATTCTAAATGAGTGTAATTAAGTCTAGTTTGAGTTTTTTTAGTATTATTTCAAATTGAACTTGGGCTAGATATTCTAAATTTGATTAAGTTCCAATCGAACTTGGGTTTTGAAATCTCAACTAAAGTTCAAGCTTGAACTCATAACTTAAATTAAAAAAACATAAAAGGGATACTAACTAACGGGATTGTCAAACAAAAAAAAAAAAAAATTAGTGGTTCTAATACACCATATGAATTGATGAATGATATACATGTATAAATGATAGTATTTATGTGCTTCATGCACTTCTTCTCATATTAACATAATACACAAATTTCAATGGAAATACTTGGTTAAAATGAAGACAAGTAGTTTTTGATTGCCGTTTTCTGTTATCAAATTGAATACAAAAAATATATTGAGATTTTGTAAATAAGCTTAGATAAATACAATTTTAGTTAGCCTCTTTTAAAAATAAATCTTGCTTTTCTCTTTGTATGAATCTAAGCAACACAGCCACGATGGGTTAGGCGTGTGTATGGTACAAGACTGCTTTCCCCTTAGCCGATGCCTATCCTTGGCAACTTTTAAGAAGTGACAAAAGAAAACAAAAAAATAAAATAAAATAAAAGAAATAGTACTTTTATTTGTGCTTAGATACGAAGAGTGGAATGGATAGATAATTTATTTTTTTAATTAAGCCGAAACTTGTTTAGTGTAATGGTAATCTAACATTGTACCAAAGTAGCTATCACAGTTAAGGTTTAGGGTGTAATTAGGGTAATTAAGTACAATTGGGTGTAAACAAGCTTATTAAGTGTAATTAGGAAAATTCAAAGACTTTGTCACATTTTATTACTTTAACTTAATTAGTTTCCATGTCCTACATTTACTCCTAGGGTTTTTTTAGGGTTTTAGGTTTATTTACAGTTATCGGTTCGCGTACGTATTTAGTATTTAAAGGTTTGAGGAGATCAAAGTACTTGTTTATATTGAATGAGTGATTTTTACTACTTGGCTTAGTTTTTCATAATACTCTAGGGTATTTAGGAAATAATTAATGCTTCTTCATCATTTTAGAGTTTTTCAAGTATCAAGGTTTTAGGGTTTTACACGTATAATTAAGGTTTTAGGGTTAAACATACTTTAGGGTTTTCTAGCTTCTTATTTAATCAATATTTAAGGTTAGATTATCTTATCTAGGATCGTGATTCTTATTTTTGTAGGGTTTCAGGGATTATCCATTGACTCTTTCTCTTTTGCTTGACTTCTTATTAAGCTAAAAACTCGCGAGGTTTATAATAACACTTTCATTTTTTGATTACAAAGTTGTGTTTCAAGAATCAATTATATATTTTTTTTCTTAAACTAAATTTCACATGAAACTTAAAACGTTGTGTGAGCTTGTTTTTAATAACTTTTCTCATATACAATATTATAATTAAGCAATTATAAAGGGTTAATTTCATTACATTGAATTTGAAGCAAGTTTTAGGCTAACTTTTTAATATATGAAAGGGGCACTTTGTGAACAAATTGATCTCATATGGGTCACTTAGATAATTAAATCAATTTTAGTACAATGACATGGTGGATTTGGTGAAGTTTTCTTATTTTTTCTCGATCTTATTAAAAGCTTAGGGATAAAATAGTCTTTATAATCTTTTAAATTCTTTTCTGCATCTACAATTGATGGTTGTGTTTCAAATAATATAAGGAGCCTAACGATATTAATTTTCCAAATATTTGATATCCATGCAAGCTTTAGCATGAATTGTGAGTCTAAAGGCAATTTTGTCCTTCGAAGATTACCATGAATTTTGGTCTCGATAACATGATCAAAACCTAAGTAATTTTTAGTATTCTAACAATATGTAGTCCATAATTTTCTTATAATCATACCAATGGTTACGTAGCATTGTCCCTAAAAGTATTTTGAAGTGCTGGGAGTAAAAGAAAATGGTTGCATTTGTTGATAGACCATTTTGGATTAAGGTTCCTAAGGCCCAGTCCAAGTACTTCAACCTACTTAGGTACCTACCAACACCTTTCCAAGGCGAAGAGCGCAACCTCCTACAACAACCTGTCCAACCCATTTATGAGCAAGGGCTCAACCAGACAACTTGCTTGGGGTCCTTCGAGCATCTCTTTATGTTTGATCTGCCTACTTGCTTAAGCCACCTCGAGCAGCTTATCACCTTCGACCACCTTAGGGTGTTGGGAAACCTCAGCCTAGCTCCTTGGGTTGAGGTTGCCTTAACTTCCATGAGTTTATGCTAAGCTTTTCACATGACGTTTGGTATCCGTAATTCTTTTACCTTTCTCTCTCCTTCTCTTCATTAATTACCTTGCAATATCCATAGTATAGCTAATATACCCTCAGTCCTAGACATGTCAGCTTCTCTGGTTTCAAATGTGGCCGCTAGCTTATCCGAGGCCGACCAAGCAACAAAAGCTTTCTATTCCCCCAACCTGTAGCCTATGTTCCTGCAACAGCCATGTATGACTAAACTACAAGACACTACGTATCTCTGATAGGTGAGCTCCTTGTTGTGTAAATAAAAGAAGGAGCTAAAGGTACCAGATCTTCTTCTTCTTCTTCGCTCTTACTCTTTTAGCACATCAAGCACTCTTAAATACTCTCCATAAACACTTTAAACATTTCCCTTTTACTCCCTCTCTCTTTGTTAACTCAAGCATTAGATGCCCTTTGTTGGCATCACCACAGGGGGCTTTTTGTAGGTCCTCCAGTAAGTACGGTTGATAGATCACTCGGAGTACCCACCGTCCTACCCTACATGATCTTACGCTTCACCAGTATTTATATTGGTTTTTCATTTTTGATAAAAACCAATTAATCATAAATATTTATCATATTAATTTTTCGATTCATAAGATAGATGAATGAATTGAACTATAAAGTTTGCATTTACTATTATTATGTATACGTGAATAATTATTAATTCATCATACTAGATTCTCTTATAATTTCTCAATTTAGTAAGTGTTATACCATTTCACTTTCTAAATGAAGCTTTATTTAAATTTCTACCCTATCTCGAATTTATGGTTTTAGATATTGTATTTTATTATTTATGTCAATTCTTTAAGGTTTGTGATATTAACTATGGGAATCTTTCCAAGGTTTTAATGTGGTTTCTAAATTATAATATAAATTAGACTTCAAAACTCTTATAAGAAATAAGATGGGTATTTACATTGAGTTTACTTCTTGCTTATTAACGAGCTTTCTTACCTTCTTCCTCTTTTACTGCAATAAAATGATAATTGCTGAAGTGATGTATAGAAAAAGGTTTAGGTGCTATTTATATATGTGGGAGCCTTCTAGATTTATTTCCTATTTTATGAAAAGATACTTTATTTAAATACATTGTAGTTTATCTTTATTAATTTTGGTGTTGCCATTTCTTTTTATCAATCTTTTTTTTTATTTATTTATCATGAGCATTATTTTAGCATTTTTACATTTGGGTTATATATATATATATATATATATCTATCTATCATTATCACACCTCAAAATGACAAAATTGTAATAGTTCCGCTGTATAAATCATTGCGTTAAAAGTCGACCTTATTGCCATTGTTGTAAACGTGGTTTACATAAGGTATCGACAATTCACTCGCTTAAAAGTAAATAGTTCAACATATTATTGATAATCTAAACTGCGAAAGTCTTTAAAACATATATTTATAGCCTGGTCTAATGTAGTTTAACTTATGAATCCTTAGAGTATAGCTAGCTTAAATATGCACATATATTTTAGGCAAAAGGACAAAAGATAAGATGCAAAATAAAACTTCATAAGTCTAGCTGGTCTTCAATTCTTTTCCCCGTACCCTATTCCCCAACAGTATCTACCACATGGTAGTTAAAGTGTGGCATTCTAATCTATACTTATAAAAAGATTTGTAGGGATATGAGTAATTAATCGCTTAGTAAGTAGGGACGGAGACATAAAATTATATGGTAAGCAAAAATAGGGTTATCAAGTAATTATTTAGATGTAATGCGATAAAATAAATGCGATCGCATGATGTCAATTAGTCCGTTGACAAATTAGAGAAATTCCATTCGCTTTATTTGGGTTTGGGGAGTTTCGATGTGAATGCAATAGTTCATAACCAAACCTAAGCTTATGCAACAGTGGCATCCCTCTTTCTACGAGTACCTTCAAACTAGCATCTGCAACCTTGCTGTAACCTCCTCTCTTGTTACTTAGTTCGACTAAAGATGAAAAAGGGACTATTTCAACTATTCCTTTCAAAAGGATCGATATTTAGTTGGAGAATCCTATTCGTCCCTTCTTGGGATGCAATACATGTCTAGTTTAATCTTAAGTCCCATATAGTTTCATTTTAGTTAAGGGTGACCACTTAATCTATGTGGTTTAACAAGTCACAATTGAGCAAATCAAATCACATAATAGTTCATTTAAGATTAAAGACATACATACATGTGCACAATCAAGCTACTTATAAGCACAACCAAGTATACACTTAGACCTCTAAATGCAATAAAGTAGTACTCGAAAATACAATTATGCATTGATCCCATTTTGAGACCATTTTTTGACCACCTTAAGGCTAGATGGTACCTAACTTCTCCTAAAGGAGACTATTGAACCTTTTATAATTGTAGGTGGCCACCTAAGACAATAAAAATTAAAACAAGAAAAATAAAATAGAACCATTGCTTAAAACCCAATTGTTTAATGTTGGATTACATGATCCAACTTTGACCCATGGGTTTTCAGTAAGTTTTTTTAATTATTATTTATTTTTTACAATAATCCATTACCCTTGGTGATACAGGTATGGCGTAGGTGAACACACGTTAACCTGTATCGCACAAACCAAAGGAGTGGGTCTGGGTCATGAGATAGTTCGAAGGGGTTCCCATACACCGACAATGGATATGACGCACCAACGCCTCATACGGGCTCAGGTTACACTTGATATGATACACAAGTTTGGCTGAAGGTCACTCGCTACTAATCTGCGCTCAATGGGTTAGATAAGAGTAGCTTAAAGGTAAGCAAAAGAACACTTATCTCAAGAGAGTGTATCTGAAAGTTTAGTGTATTCTCAACGTTGTTGTTGTGGCCATTACAATATACAAGTATTTATAGTACCCAATTAGGGTAAATCATAGGTTATAGGAAATTATAGAAAATGGTTCCTATTTGTTACGGAAAAGGGGAATAATTTATAGGGGTATCAATGTAATAGTACAAAAAGAATATTTGTTTGTAGAAAGTATAGTACGAATGTTAGAAAAGGATAGTGCGTGCATAGTTTGCTCATTTTGTGGTCCCAATGACACTATTGGTTGAGTAGGGGTGGGGTCTCAATCGGTCAGGTCGGCATCGGTAGTTTGGTAACTTAAACAGTTAGGACTGGACAGGGGTTGGTTCAGGGGTGACTCATTTTCGGGTCAACCTTGGGTGTTTGACTCTTGACAATTGTCAACTCAACTTCAAAATTGATGAGGTCAACTGTATCTTAATTTGATGCTTGGATTGGTGTTTAGCGGAAGGGTTGGCTTGGCATGTTGGCTGGTCATCTTAGTAGCTTCCTGGATAATGTGAAGAGCAAGGTAACTCGGCAGGTTGGACTGGGGTACGTACTACTCTTCGACACTCAATACACCTCGGATAGCTCGATGGTCCACTTGAGTAAGTGTACAAGCTCGGGAGCACGTAATTGGTTTATGACCCTTATCATCCCCTTTGAGTTGTTTGAGATTTGGGATCAAATTAGGCTCGACTCTAGGTCACTCGTCCTTAGGAGTGTACAAGTGGAGATCGACAATGTTGAAGGAGTCCAAGATGCTGTATTCCTCTAGTAGTTTAATCCTACAAGTATTAAGATTGATCTTTTCAAGCACTTTGTAGGGACTGTCGGCTTTGGGAGATAACTTGCACTTCCTCACATTTGGAAATCGTTCCTTGTTGAAGTAGATCTAGACTAAATCACTTGGTTGAAATTCTCTCCCTTTTCATCCTCATCCTTGCCTCTCGAGCTTGGTAGTGGCTTTACTTAATTGCTCTAGCACCTTTTGGTACATGGTCCTGATGGCTTCAACTCTCTCTACAACTAGTAGGTCGTCCTTGGGCCTCGGTAGGGGTACTTAATCTATCAGAAGCTTAGGGTTAAACCCATAAGCGACCTTAAAGGGAGACATGTTTGTGACACTATAGGCGATCCTGTTGTAGGTGAACTTAGTAGACACAGATCCCAATTAGCCATGTTTCATCTAATAACAACCTATAGTAAAGTTCCTATTATTCTATTGACAACCTCAGTCTATCTATCAGTTTGTGGATGGCAGGATATGCTGTACTCTAGCTTAGTTTCCATTTGTCTCCATAGTGTCTTCTAAAAGTAGCTCATGAACTTGAGGTCTCGGTAGGAAATAATGGTTCTGGGTACTCCGTGAAGCTTGATCACTTTTTGCAAGAAAAGAGAAGAGACAACCAAAGCATTGTTAGTTTTGGAATAATGCACGGAATGTACCATCTTGATAAATCGATCAACAACCACCATGATGGAGTTCTTCTCTCGGGATGTCTTCGGAAATCCTAACATGAAGTCCATACTTTGCTCAGACCATGGTTTAGTTAAGATGGGCAAGGGTAGATGGTATCCTTGTTCGACTTGACTCTTCGCTTTTTGGCAAGTCACATACCTCATGGGTTCGGCGCTAGCTAAAGTGTCTTATTAATCCTCCTCCATGTGCCTCATACACTAGCAATTCTCTCATAGAACATGTCGAGATACATAGCCTCCTTTTCCTGAATAAGTATTTGTCCTCCATGTGATAGTCAACTAGTGTTCGTCCTTCCTCACATTTAGCATAGATGGGACCAAAGTATGGATCCTCAGCATATAAATTCTATATTGTTGAGAAACTAAGTAGCCTAATCTACAGTTCAGTTAGGAGGGAATATCGTCTTGATAGAGCATCGGCCACTACATTGTTCTTCCCATTCTTGTATTTCATGACATAAGAAAATCCTTCCATGAACTTGACCCATTTGACTTGTCACTGTAATAACTTGGTTTAGCTTTTTAGATATCTTAAGGATTCATGATCGATGTAGGTCACAAGCTCCTTGGGTAGCAAATAATGTTGACATACTGTTAAGGCTTGGATTAAGGAATAAAAATCCTTGTCATAGATATAATAGTTGAGTGTAGCTCCTCGAAGTTTTTTACTAAAGTAAGTAATAAGTAGGCCCTCTTGCATTAGCATGGCACTTATGCCTAGTCTAGACGTATCACACTCTACTTCAAGCAATTTGTCAAAGCTTGGCAAAGCTAAGACAGGGGTTGTAGTTAGCCTCTCCTTCACTTCCTCAAAACTCCTATATTCCTTTTCTCCTCATCTGAATTCAATGTTCTTCTTTGACAATTTGATGAGTGGGGCCACAATTATACTAAAATTCTTTATAAACCTATGATAGAATGATGCCATGCCATGGAAACTCCTCATGTCAACCGAAGTGGTTGGTTCTGGCCATTTAGTGATCGCTCTGATCTTCTCTACAGCAACTCATATGCCACTACTACTTACAAGAAATCCCAAGAATATCACTTTGAATTGCCAAAGATTGCACTTCTTCAGGTTGGCATAGAGCTGTTCAGCTCAGAGTTTTGCAAAGACTCTTCGGAGATGTTGTTGGTGGGTCTCCAGGTCAGGACTGTACACTAAGATGTCATCAAAATAAATTATGACAAACTTTCTTATTAATTCTCTGAACACATGATTCATTAAACGCATAAATGTGCTTGGCGTATTGGATAGTCGAAAGGGCATTATAAGCCATTCATATAAACCATGCTATGTTTTGAATGTAGTCTTCTACTCATCACCCTTATAGATTTAGATCTGATGGTACCCAATTTTGAGGTCAATCTTAAAAAAAACTCTTGCTTTGCTCAACTCATCTAACATGTCATCAAGTTTTGATATGAGATACCTGTACTTGATGGTGATTCGATTGATTGCTTGGCTATCTACTCACATTGTCTAAGACCCATCCTTCTTTGGCATCAACAAGGCTAGTATGGCACAGGAGCTAAGGGATTCGCGCACATAACACTTCTTCATTAGCTTATCTACTTGCTTTTGCAGCTTAGCAGCCTATTCAAGATTCAGCTTGTAGGTAGGCTTGTTTGGTAGTATGGCTCCTAGTTGGAAGTCAATTGCATGTTCAACACCTCGGATGAGAGGTAGACCCTTTGGTAGTTTAATTGGGAATAGATAAGTGAACTCTTCTAATAATGTTTTCACTTTGGCGCGTTGCTCCCTCTCTTCAGGCCTCATCTCTAATGTTCTTTGAACCAGCAAATAGGTTAGTCATTCAAGCTCCATCTCTCTTTTTTCCTCGGCTTGAGTTAATATCAAAGCCTCTTTCTTCAGGACTCAGCTCAAATTCGATTGCATGACCTTTACTTGCTCGGCAGTCATAGGACTCAATTTTACCCTCCTACCTTCACACTTTAAAGAACATATATTCCTCCTTTCATCATATATAACTACTCGATCAAACATCCATGGTCGTCTAAGTAGAGTGTAGGATGCATTCATGGGTAGCACATCACAGAGTACTTCATCTCGATAATTGCTATTGCAGATCGGTATGGACACTTGTTTGTTCACCTATAGGGTTCCTTTATCACTAAGCCAATGTAACTTGTAAGGTTTTGGGTGGGGCTTAGTTAGCAATTTCAATTGTTGGACCATAAATGTAGAAGCTACATTAGTGCAGCTCCTACTGTCAATGATCAAGGCACATAGTGACTCATTCACCTTACATCCGATATGGAAGAGATTTTCCCTCTACTTATCTTTAGGCACAGGATTGATACTCATTATCCTTCTTAACACTAGAGTGACCAACATAAAGTTGCCCTCCTTACTGCAGAAAACATCTTCCTCGGATAGCTCAGTTCTTCCGTCCTCTTTCTACTCCTCTATTTCATCGTTAGTACTATCTACTTTAACCGTTGACACCTCGCCTTCGATTACCATAGTTCTTTTATTTGGATACTAAGCCATATGTCCAAATCCTTGACATTTGAAGTACTTAATCTTGTTCATCTTCCAGCCTGAACTCTAGCCTTTCTCAAACTTCCTCAGGACTTCCTTCTCATCTACTCAGGTAGTTTGAGTAGGTCGAGTCTTAGTAACCTTAATTGGTTTCATTCATGCAGGTTTACTCAAAATAGATCAGTTGTTGCTAGTTCATTGATGGGTGGTTGGAACCTACCTATTTGGCACCATTCTATCCTTTGGGCGACTCGGATTGCATCATTAAGTGACCAAATATCCATAGTTTCTAGGATATCTCCGATCTCATAGTTTAGTCTACCGATGAATCAACATACAGTTCGGTCTTTTGGCTTGCTAACTTCACATCGGATCATTAACATATAGAATTCCTTGACATAAGCTTCAACAGTCAATCTTCCTTGCCTCAACTCTTGTAATCTTTTGAAAGGATCTTATAAATAATAGCTCAGTAGAAATCTTCTCCTCATAACCAGCTTTGTTTCATCCAAACTCTTAATCTCTCGTTCTCCTTCCCTTCTTCTAGTGGCTCAACATAAAAAGAATATTTGTTGGTAGAAAGGATAGTATGGATGTTAGAAAAGGATAGTACGTACACAGTTTGCTCATTCTATGGTCCCAATGACACTGTTGGCCGAGTAGAGGAAGGGTCCCAATTAAGTCAGTTTGGCATCGGCAATTCTGCAGCTTAGACAGTTGGGACTGGATAGAGTTAGCTCAAGGGTGACTCATTTTTTGGTCAGCCTCAAGAGTTTGGCTCTTGACAACTATTAACTTGGCTTTACAACTACTATAATTAGCTGTATCCCGATTCGATGCTTGGATTAGTGTTTGGCGGAGGGGTAAGGGTGGCATGTCGACTAGTCACCTTAGTAGCTTCTTAGATGATTTGAAGAGTGAAGTAACTCGGCAGGTTGGATTGGGAAACGCATTGCTCGTTGATACTCAATTCACCTCGAATAGCTTAATGGGCCACCTAAGCAAGCCCACGAACTTGGGAGTGTGTGATTGGTTTGTGATCCCTATCACTTAGGAGTTACATATATTAGTCGAGCAATATATGATATTGATTAGTCATTTTTCAACCACTCCCTAGCCTTGGGACAATTGTAAAATGGTCTCAAAATGGCTTAAGAATGGTAACTTCATTTTCCCTTTTAATTTGCTTTTCTGCTTTTCTTTATTTTCTACTTTTTATAATTTCTACATATTTTATTTGCTTAAATCATTTAATTAGCTTATCACACATCAACGATGTGTACGTAAAGATTAGACATCGCAACCAAGTTAAAATTTTGAGCTTAACACACTTGTTGATACAATAATAGCAATCATACATAACCAATATGTACTCATCAAATGAGTATAGAAATAATACTTAATCGATAAAGTACATAAATAACTATAGTGATACAATAAATATATTTATTAAAATACAATAAAAACTTGGGAAAGAGAAAACTTCATTAAATCATGTAATCATGCATATAAAATCACCACTAAATAGTT
>JAMXBB010000007.1:10204001-10233441 GCA_024138015.1 Lumnitzera littorea | reverse complement strand
CAGAGTTAATATATGGTATAAATTTTTAAGTTAATTTATATATATATATATATATATATATTCTAATAATATATGGTCATAGAGGTTATATAGGCATATGCATTTCAAATAAGTAAACATTTAAATTCATTTTAAATATTTTCAATCATAAGTAAAATATTACATTTAAAGATCATTATTGTTAGTGATAGGGATCAATGAAAGCTACATCACACAAAGCTAGAGATAAAAATAACAAGTTGCCAGTAAAGCACTTCAACTTAATGGGTGCAAGTATCAACTCCAAACAATTACACATATCTTCTATAACAATTCTTCATATCCTACATCTAACCACGTTTTAATTTCTTTTAGTGGTCTTTTATCGTAATAAAGCATGTTTCACAATGCAAAATTTCCCATGAGGAAATTTAGTAAATCTCATAAAGTCCTCCATTTTCACACTAACTAATAGCAACACAACAAAATAACACAAGATGGTAGAAGCAACACTACTAGAAAAGTTACTCTACCAATAGATTGGGCACTAAAGTAGAAGCAAGACCAATACTTAAATTAAAACTTCACCTTCAAAAACATAGACCAAATGGGTAAGTTCTTATAGAGAAATAAGTTAGGATTAGTTAAATATATCACAAACTAGTTTGCTAAATTAGGAAAAAAGTTGTGATTTACCTATTTAACATACACCACAAACGAATCAAGCTCAAGAAATGTAAATATTAATAGAAAAAAATTTGTTGAAATGCATGGATATTAGAGAGATGAGAAAAAGCGTGCATTTTTTTTTAAGAGAGAGAGAGAGAAAGTATGTGTGTGTACAATGCAAAGCGAAGAGGAAGAAGACACAATTAAGTTATAAGCCCAACTAAAATCTTAGCTTATAAATGTGATTTTCGTTCCCCCAAACAACTTATTTCATTAAAGGAAATTGCATGGTCATGCAAGTTGCAAATCTCACGGCTAATATGCGAGTTCTTTATAAATTTTGTTCAAATTTGAAGCGGAAATGGAATCTAAGATTTTACAACTATATTCCTAGTAAAAATTAATTTGTTCTTACCTTTTTCTCTAAAAGCACCATATGTTTCTTATAGCATCCTAAGTGTAGTTTACAGTATTTAAAATTACTATTCAAACTCCTCTAGACTTAGTCATTTAAGAAAAATATCCTTGTCTCATTATCTTAGCAAACTTAATATAGAAAGCATGAATATCTTCAAAAGACAAGGTCCAATCTAACGTCTGCCTCAGTTTCAGATTTTTTTGTCTACTCAAGTCCTACCTAAAAAATCAAATGCGCATGTTAAATCTGTGTAATTGAGGAATATTAATGAGGTTTTTTGTTTCATTTACTATCGTTTTTTAGTGTCCTTGATTCCTAACGGGTCAACATCCAATATGCATGTTAGATTCCATGTAATTTTCGTTGATAATGAGATTTTGTTATATTTCACTAAGGTTTTCTACTTGAACTTGAAGCCAAGTGAATGAAAATACCTATAGATCAATACATGATCTTGACTATTGATTACCATTGCGCTGAAAGGTTAAATTGACACTAAAGATGGCTCTCAGCAGCCGCATGATTCATGGATAAACCATATAAAGTTGGGGAACCTACGATAACCTTAAACTAAAAATTGGTCCAAACCGGAGTGGCAATCAATGTCGTTGGGATGAGAGGCCTGTATAAAAAGCTTGTGACAAAGCTCTCCCGTGATCAGTTGGAAGTGTCGAGTAAAGATTGAGTCCCACATAGATCCGAAGAAAAATTCATAGTAAGTGTTGGTTGTTTATTAAATCAATATAGTAAATACCAAGCAAATATTAATTAGGTGTTTTTGTTATGAACGAAAAAAGAGGTTTGTTATCCATTACTTACTAACTAGGCTATTAATTAATTATCTTGAGAATGAGAGGTTATACATCAAGATTGTCCAATTCACGTTTTTACCTTGAATTGCCAAGGATCTCTAGAATTAGAACATAAATCCATTTCTATAACCTATATAAAATAGCCCGTAAAAAACTATAGATTTACTTATAATAGTTCTAAAAAAACTTGAAAATACATTATGAAAATAATAAATGAAGAAATTAAGTTCTTTTCAATTAAAAAAATTCTTAATTTATAATTTAACATTCATAGAAAAAATGATAAGCAAAGTTGAAAATAATTTTTTTACATTATTTTATTTAAAAAAAAAAGCAATGAATTTGAAATAACCAAATGTTTCAACTCATTTTAAATTATTCATAGTATATAATTAAATATATAATTTTTCTTACAAAATTTTTTATTAGAGTTGGAATTCAAATTAAAGTTATGAATATCAAACAAGAGACTAAGAGAGAAAGAGAAAGAGAGAGAGAGAAGAAAAAATTAGAATAGGATAGAAAAGATAATTCAATGCCTTAATAGTTAATGAGATAGTAAAAATTTAGTTACATTTTTTTTTTTTCCATTCAACTCATATATATAGAATCAGTAAATTTAGTTAAAAATGTAAATTTCTACTAAGTTTGATATGTAAAGTCAATTAAAAATGTGAATTTCTATAAGAAAACAATTTTATATACAAATTAATTTTAAAAAACCTCCTAAAATCGTAAACTCATAAAATCGCATATATAAAATTGTAATTCTAACAACTATATATACATGTATATGATACTACAGATACCTCTAGGATTGCATATTCTGAGACATTCAATGGGATAGAATTAAGTGTTTTACAAAAACACGACAAAGCATAAAAGTAAAGAAAGAAAACAATAATTATAAATATATCTCAAATTATTGGTATAATAAAGTTAAATTTCTAAAAATTTTAAAGAGTAATTAATTTAACCTTCTCTTAACTTTAGGAAATATGAATATAACCTCAAATCATTGTCAAAATCGTAAAACCATTGTTAAATGATTCTAAATTACAATGATTTTAGGATTTTAATGATGGTTGGCATATATATATACATTTTCAATTAAGTATATCCATACTTAACTAATAGATTTAGGAGTTTGCTTGTAACTTGTAATTAAAAAAAGAAAAAAAAAACACAATATTGTTGTTGTGTCAAGAAACTTCATTGCTATATTCATCATAAGTTCAAACAATGCTAACCTAAATTCATAAAAAAAGAGAAGAAAAATGGCATAGATGTGGTGTACGTGATAGTTATGATAAAGTTTTCTTTTTTTACTAATAATTGGGTACATTGAATATTTAATTACTTCTTCAATTAGCATTTCGAAAGGTGAACATACAAAGTCACAAACTGTCCACTAGGTTAGGTTATTGCGTGATATGGCAACAGGTCTGAAACCAAGAAAAGGTAGTTAAGGTTCAAGTGGGTATGAAGAACAAGAAATAAAATGGGGGGTTTTGACAATGAATTTGTTTGGATATCACTCACCAAGACACAAACACAATCAAGAGTTGAACTCAAAATAAGGTTCGATTTAACTCACGAATACTAAATGTCACTCAATTTTTAAATGAGAGGTTAGATACGACTCACTAACTCGCTCAAATGAAGAGTTCATCACAATCTTAAGGATAAGATTGATAATAATGCAAGAAAAATTAAAGAGTTAATCGACACTCAATAATCTGACAAATGCAAACTTTAAGAGCTCAAGAGTAACCTTACTCAAAAAAAGAAAGTTCCCTATGTTGGTGTATTTCTTTATTGTCTGATTCTTTTCTCCTTGCTAATTACAAATATTGTTATTTATAGTAAATCTTAAAAGCCTAATAACAAAATTGTAAATAATGCACAAGGCTTAAACCTTAAAAAATGAGCCCATAATTAAAATATTCATAAAAATACAAAACTGTACATTTTATAGAAAAAGTCAGCATACAGTCATTCAGCTTATCCTAGAAGGAGTAAGATCCGAACCGGATGGGGTCGGTAATTGGATGATCGAGATCAAAGAAGAGTCCCTGAAGTCTCGCTGTGCTTAGCCAAGATACCCAAAAGGTCGACCTACAATTACCAAGTACTGAAATTAGTTGGCACTAATCTCTCCATGCCAAGCCAAGTGAATCTTTGGCTTTAAGTTCTTGGTTGTATAGTCTCTCGGCTTCTTAGTAAACGACAAACTTGACGTCGAGTGGCTCCTATTCTTCCTCTCAATCTTCTGGCATTAGCTTGGCCTTAACAAAAGTTATTCAACCTCGGCTTTGAATAATTCAACCTTAAGTTAGAATAAGTCAAGTTCAACTTCTGGTAAGTCGGCATTGGCTTGGGATAGGTTAGCCTTGGCTTAAAGATAGTCGTAGGCTAATTCCTATCATTGTGTCTATAGAGTAGATGAACTAATGCATCATTATACAATTGGCATTACTAGCCATTTTGGAGGAGCAACCGATATAGCAAGTTCTTGTCTTCATCTATCTAGAGTTTCATCTACCTTATGAAAATTTTCCTTACAATTTTTCCTAAAAGTATAGCCAACAAATTAAAGAGTAAGTAATCTTGATGATTAAGTATTCTCAACAATTAGTCGACCAAAATGTATTAATAATATCAACTTTCTGAATCTCCATGATGTAATAGAAACACCATTGATAGATGCAAAGAAAAACATAGAAGAAGAGTAGTCGTAATGAAAGAAAATGCTACTATGTTAATCTGATCGATTAATTAAAAAAAACTACTACACTACAAGTATTTATATTAAGTTACTAACATAACTAACTAAGACTAATCAATCACGTGAAGAAAATAAAATTGATATATTAGCAAAAGCATGAATACAGTTGTATAATATGCAAATTATACTCTTAACATTCCCACCCTCCCGCTCCCCCCTTCTCAATTAAAACCTCTTAAAGGCCCAACTTAGAACATAAGAGTTAGATGTGCTTATGATTGAGTGCCTTAGTAAAAAGGTCAGCTAACTACAACTCCGATGAGACATAAATAGGGAGAAGAAAACCAAAACAAATGTGGTCTCAAATAAAATGGATGTCAATATCAAGGTGCTTTATCCAACCATGAAGATAAGAATTGTGAGCTATAAGCAAAGTTGACTTATTATCACAATGCAACTTAATAGGCAATGAAAGAGAAACCCCAAGATCTCGTAATAAGTAAGAAATCCACACAATCTCCTTTAAAGTGAAGGCCAAACTTTTGTAATCAACTTCTATGGTAGAAGTTGAGACAGTGGGGTGTTTTTTACTTTTCCAAAAGATCAAACATTGACCAAGAAACAAACAATAATTAGAAACAGATTTTCTATCCAAATGACATGACCCCCAATCAGCATCACAATAAGCAATAAGAGTAAGATCATTAGATAATGGATAGAATAGACTTAATGAGATAGTTCCTTTAAGATAATGTAAAAAATGAAAAAGAGCTTGCAAATGAGTGGTGTAAAATTTGAATAAGAACTGACTCAATCGATGCATTGCAAATTCAATGTTAGGTTGAGTAAGTGTAACATATAGCAATCAACTAATAAGCCTCCTGTAAAAAGTAGGATCAGGAAAAAGATCCCCTATATCATTATCAAGATAAAGATCAATAGCTATAGGAAATGCCAATGGTTTAGAACCTGAAAGTCCTGTATCTTGTAATATGTTCATAATGAATTTCCATTGATTGATCAAAGTGTTACTAAAAGAAAGACAAAGCTCTAATCCAAGAAAAAATAACGCGGTACTCAAGTCTTTAATGGTGAAAACATGATGAAGTTTAGTCTTTAAAGAAGTAAGAAATTCCTCATTAGAACCAGTAAGTAACATGTCATCAACATAAACAAGGACTGCAACAAACACATGAGAATCATGAAATGTAAACAAAGAGTGATCATGTGATTATTGAATAAAGCCTTCATTAATCAAAAAATTGAAAATCTCCAAGTTGCATTGTCGGGATGCTTGTTTGAAACCATGAAGGGATTTCTTCAGCTTACTAACTTGATTAGGTAAGGCTTTTGTATACCCTTCAAGAGGAATCATATAGAGTTCCTCATCCAAATGATCATAAAAGAACACATTATTAACATCTACTTGATATAGGGGCTAATTAGATGAAGTAGCAAGAGCTATTAATACCCAACAATACTGATCTTTGCCATGGATGAAAAAGTATCATGAAAATCAATAGCTTCTATTTGGGTATAACTTTTTGCTACAAGTCTTACCTTATATCTTTCTACACTCCCATCAGGATGATATTTAACTTTGAAAACCCATTTAAACCCGATAACTTTCTTACCTTTAGGTAACAAAGTCAAATCCTAAGTATCATTGGCTTCCAAGGCATCTAATTCATTTTACATGGCATTAACCCATTTTTGATGCTTAGTACCTTGAGAGTAATTATATGGTTCTAGAATAATCAACAAATGTGCTAAAGAGGCTACATAATCGAAAGGAAATTTATCAAAAGTATTGTGGTGTAATAAAGGATATCAAGAAGAAGATGTATTTTAGTTTAAAGTATGCAAGATATAAGCATTTGAATGCATTGTATGTACAAAGTCATGCAACTAGGTAATTTTATTTGTCTTTCTAACTGCGTAATGGTTGAGAAGGAACTCTGTAGTAACATTTAAAGAAATAAAGGGTGTTAATGTAAGTACAATTGATGATAGAACTTCAGGGTTTTGAGGAGAGCTAGAAACAGAATGATCCAATGATAAAATATTAAGAGAACTCAACTCAAACAAGACATGAGATTTAAGAATATTAACTAAGTCTAAAGAATTTGATACAACTTTATCATTATAAGGAAGTGTATCCTCATAAAAGATCACATCTCTTGAAACAAGAATTTTTTGTCTAACAAGATCAAAAATTTTATAACCCTTTTATCCATGTACATAGCTTAGGAAAATACATCTCACCCTTCATGGATCAAATTTGTCACTTAGTTTAAGAAGTACGGCTGCATAACAAAGGCAACCCATTACCCCCTCATGTGTATAGTTAAGTGAAGAACTAAACAAAGTTTCATAGGGTGTTTTCTAACCAAGTTTAGTCACGGTCATTCAATTTATCAGGTATGTGGCTGTAAGAACACACTGCCCCTAAAATTTCTTAAGTAAATTGGCATATAACATCAAGCTCTTGAAATGTCTAAAAGATGTCTATGTTTCCTTGCCACTTGTCCATTTTATTGTGAGGAATGAACTACGGTTCATTAGTGCATTACACCTAAGCTATGTAACCTGGATTGACATACTCTTGAAGCAAGCTCACTTCCATTATTAGTTTTAACAAACTTAAAACGAACTGAAAAATGATTCCAAACATAATAAAAGAATCGTTGAAAAATAGAACAAACAAACAAACAAAGTTCCATATTGTTTATCCTTTGATATATAATTTTTTTATCAATTGACTATTAAACTCGTAATTCTACTAAAAATTGTAATATATAAAATCATATAAAGTCGATAAAATAATAAACTTGTAGAATTATATAAACATAAAATTATAATATCATCAAAAATCTACACTAAAATGATTTTATATATATTTTAATTTATAAAAAACTTATAAAATTGTAAACTCGTCAAGTTCCATTCACAATTTTAATATTTTTGTCATCCAATATGTAAGTTATCTTCTTCTCAAGACGTTGAGATGATGAATCTAATTGAAGAGTCATGAAATTGTTTAAATGTTTAATTTGAATTCCCCTCGAAGTCGTAAAAAAACTTTGACTTCCACCGCTTTTCGATTCACGTTGCTTGTAACGTACACATGTCAGACCTAACGAGTCGAATTTAGTTTAGATATTTATTTGAACTTAATCTTTCTTTTCTTTAATTTCAAAACGATGTGAAAGGAAAGGAGTTAAAAGAAGTGGGACATTGTCGTCTCTTATCCATTAGAAGGGAAAAAGGGAAAATTTTTTTTTAAAAAAAAACTACGTTGTTTTTATTGGCAAACCCCCTGGGAGGTATGCCTGCCCTAAATTTGATTAATTTAAAATTCCTAAATACAAAAAAAAAAAAAAAAAAGACGGTACATATGGCGCTGGCGTTACCTATTCAAATTAGAACTCTTTATTCTTGGAAAAATTGTAAGTGAGAGAGTACTGATCCGCTTACAATAATATATGCAAAAAAATAAATTAAATAGTACTAATACCCTTATAAATTGACTTATTTTAGTTATCTAAAAACCATTAGCATGATTAAGAAGGGAACCAAAGCAAACCAAGTACAAAAATATTATACTCGTGAAATAAAATTAAACGGATGTCCATTTAAAATAAAGAATGTATTTTTGTAAATGATTGATGATACAAGATAAGAGTCAATGAATGTTACAAGCAACTTTTATGAACACGTGATTTCCAAATACCAGTAAAATTTTTTAAATAGATAATATGTGCAAAAACCATATGATAGTTATTTTAGAAATTATTTATTATTCTATCATACACTTGAAAATTATACTGATACTTTATGCCACGTGTCCAGTACTCGGATCATTTTTTTTTATGATGCCGGTTGGACCAAAAAACTTCGGTGTTGGTTTACCTTGCTCATCTTCATGTTAGCGTCGCGGTTATGGGTTATGTGGTTGTCAGTTTGTCCAAAAACCCCTAGTTTGTAACATTTTTCAATACGAACCTTGCGGTATGTAGATATTCGCATAGAATTAGGATATGATGGTTTTGTGCACTAAACCGTATTTGAGAAAGCATTTTTTATAGAAAATGTCCAGATGTAGATCATATAAAATGCAACTTTCTGTATATCTCGAGTTCTAGGTGGAATAAGGTGTTGATCTTTCTTTAAAATAAAAATTTAGAGGTGAAACCGATTCAAGATCAATTCTTTAGCCGGTGTGATCAATCACGCCTAATTTTAGCAAATGATGTCATGAATAATAAAATGAAAATTATTGATGATCTCATTTTTACTATTGATGAGTATAATTTATTGAAATACGGTAAACATAAAGTTAAAAACTATTGCCATTTTGCTATTTAAGGTGTAATTTACTTAAATGAAGTATAATTTATTATGAAATTCTAATAAAGTAGATCTAATCATGGGCCGATTCTAAACTGTAAATCAGCTTAGCCCAGTTTTAGTCCCGTTCAAGGCGGGCTTGAACTGGCCTTTGAATCTGTAGTTCTTAAGGGCTCAAGCGATTCGACTCTCTAGACTCGCTAAATCAGTGGATTTAGCCCCTTTTTTTTAACCAAATACAAAAATTTTTCATCTCCCTTTACAAAAAAAAAATTAAAGGAAAAAGAGATAGAGAATTTTACTTCTATATAACGATTTACAATTAATAATGGCAATATATTTTATTTCTCCACTGTAATTCAAAATTCCACGACCAAAAAAATTTATTTATCTGTTGCAATCTTTTCTACTTTGTTTGATATCGCTCATTATTTTAATTATATTAATATTAACTTTATGCAAGACAAACATATTATTTCAAAATGGAGAAAAATTTTAATTGAAAATATTAGTTAATTGTATACATGATATTAAAACTTATTATTTTGAAGAAAACCGACTTGAAAATTAATTAAAAAAATGGAAATAGTTAAAATTAATAAAAGTTAGAAATTAATAAAATTAATTAAAAAATTAGAAATTATTAATAGAAATAATAAAATTATAAAAAAAAAAAGGAAAAAAGGAGTCAGTTCAAGGGCTAGCAAACCGATCCTTAAACCACTGAACCTGCTGAATCAACCTAAAATCGTGACCAACTGAGCTAGTCACTATTTAACCTTCAACCAACCCGTGAACAAGCGATTCCAAGCTAATTCAGTCTAATGATCGGGGTCTTCTGAGTAAAGCACCATTGCCATAAAAAGATCTTATCTCATCCTAGGGTTAAATGATTTAAGGAGCAAAATCAACATGTTAAAAACAAATGAATTATCCGATATTATAATCATTGTCACTTCAATTTGCCTATACATGCATAACGTAGCCCTCAAACTGCAACTTGTCGATAACTTTTGGGACACCTAATTTATTATTGTGCTTAGCGTAGCCTATGGAAAATCAATTCTACAAATTTCTCATTCAACCCTCATGCGTTGAAGGAGAGAGTTTCAAAAGAGAGTAAAACTAATTTTGTTTATAAAAACATAGTAGTGATTCTCCAGTTTTGATATACAAGAGTACAGGAGGTTGGTCGGTCTTATTTTTCCATTCACGTATCTCAATATTTAAATCTGTCTTCGATGAACCGAAAACCTATACACCATATATTTTAAACCCTTGAGTGTACATATTATTTTACGTAAAAAGTAGTGGTTCTTACTAATCTAAAGATCCATAGTGCTTAGTTTGCACTAAACTGTTCTAGATAAAATTTTCTCCCAATATTCCATGTATTAATCTTGAATCCATAGAACATACAGCAAATGAAAATAGAAATATTCATGGACGTATTGTCCATCTAAGCTCTTTTATATTTGTCTCCTCCATATTGTGGTTTAAGTTGACACCTTCCAGCTCTTGTGCATCTAGATAGTGCATTCCATAGACATGACTGGAGTATATATAGAGGAATCTTCTCACCTTCCCCAAGGTTCCGAGCAATTAAGAATACATGAAACTGCATATAAAAAAGATGCGTTTAGGGTGAAAATTAAATTAAAATCAAACTTTCAAATAGTTAAAATAAAAAATCAATACTATAATAAGTGATTCAAATAAATGATCAAATTTTCAAGTGGTTAAAATAGAAAATAAATATTCATGATTCAAATAGAGATTAAAACCTCAATTTGATTTGATAACTTCCCTAATTGCAACCCTCTATTCTAACCATTTATCATTAACTTGATTCTCTATTATATCCATATTAAAGTTCAATCATTTATCTATTTTAATCATTTAAAGGTTCGATCCGTCATTTAAACTTGACTCTAAATGTTAATTCTCTTGTGTGTAATTGTCCTACTAAGAATAGGAAATCAAAGAAGCTGATGACACATAGATTTAGATAATGTAAGCCTAAATGACAAACTAGTATTGCATCCAAATTTAGAACTTTGTAATCTAATATATGATTTTGAATGCATTTATCTTTTTGGTATTTTTTAAATTTGTTTTATTTGTTAATCACACTTTTTTCATTACGCGTGTTACTATAAACATATTTTATTTTCAATTATATCATAAAAAACTCATAACCTGTAAAAGCCAAGAAATAAATAAATAAAAAGGAGTATAAAGGAAAAACAAAATAAAAGAATAAAAGCATTAAAAACAAGGGTGTTTTTGTCATACCAAAAAGTCCTACAAATCCTAACTGTATAAAAACAAAAGACTAAGTCAATCTATACTCTTTTCTCCTCCTCTCACAAGCAAGACAACCTTGGACAGATCAACCACACATATCTAGCCAAGAAATAGCAGCAAATTCACAAGATTGAAAAGAAGGATTAAGGTAAGTGGTGAATTCAAGTACTTCTTAATAAAGTTTTTAGTATTGATTCATGAGAATTCGTTTTCCACCTAAGGTAAGGAGAGAAACGAATTAAAGGTTGGCTTCTATGGTTCCAAAGCATTGCGATTTCGTAGGTAGTGTTGTTTCTCATTCCTTACAATAAGACTTTAACCCTAGATTGTTGCTTGTTTAAAGTTTTGTTTTTGATTAGAGAAGATGTTGTAGATTATAATTCAATAGTTGTAGTTATTGATTGTTAAACAAGAATATATTTGTATTCAATGAGATTGAAGATGTTGATGAGGTTTATTGGGAGAATGGATCGTGTTAATCATACAGTTTAGTCTAGGGAGTTAAGCTTTTAGAGAGGAAATTTGTGAAATAAGAGAACACCACTAAGAAAAACAAGCATGATCTTGCCCGTAGTCCTTACTAATGTATTAGGGTGAAGTACAAGTAAGGGATTTGAAGGAAATTGTAGCCTAAAGGATCATAGCTAAAGTCTACGGTCATAGCCCAGGCTATGATCTTGTTGTGATTCAAATGGAGAAGAATAGAGAAGATCACGATCAAAATTCATGACCATGATCCTGAGCATGGTCTTACCATGGTTTTAAGAAGGGAATCATATCTAAGATGTACAGTCTTGATCCCTACCCCCAGGCATGGACTTGTAACCTCTTCCTTTCTTCTTATTTTTTGTTCCTTAACCTTCTAAAGTGTAACCTAATCAATTATAAACTAGTTTAGAAGTTTAAATTGGTTCCAAAACCTTAGGTAATGTTAGGTATAGACTTAAGAGCCTATTAGACAAACGAGAAGACTTAGTTAGGATAAAGATACTTAAAAAGGAATCCTAAAGTTATTGTCTCTACATTGTACTACAGGTGTTTATATTAAAAGGTTCTCTAACGTAGACTCTATCATTTATTCTCAAGATTCAAGTACTGGATATCGTCTGATTCTTGTGCTTGCTAGGATAATGGATTAACCTAATTAATAATTATTCAAACATTAATGAACGAGTGCTGCTTATGCTTAGTTGGGCCCAAGAGAATGGGATAATTAGTGATCTTAGGGTGGCATGTAAGCCCTAAAGCTAAGCTAAGAAACCATAGAATTGAACTTAGAACTCAAGGTTTAGGGCGATCAATTAAAGAATCTGATCAAACTCAAATTATAAACTATTGAAAAAAATATTAGTAAAAATGACCCCATAAACTTAAATTTAAGAAAATAAATAGTAAAATAGGAGACTATAAAATTTTTAAATTTTAAGCATAATAATTGCTAATTACCGAAAAGGCGAAAAGTGTAATATAATAACTAATAAATTACTAGAGATAGATTATATGTATACTAAAAATTTTAGAATGACCAAAATAATAATTATGAATGTTTACGTGTAGATAAAAATACGCGAAATTACCTAAATTGGCCAAAAACTAAGTAAATAATTAAAGAAAATTATAAAATAATTATGGAAAAATCAGAAAAAATCAGAAGAGGATAAGATGAATCAAGATCAGGTCGTGGCAGGTCTAGATCAGCAAAAGAAAAATCAACCAATAAAAATTAGACAACCTAAAAGCAAAAAATCAAGGAAAATGGGCAAAGTCTTGTCAAATTAATGCATATTAATTACAACAAATGTCTATAAATAGGGGAAAATTTTCCAGAAGTCATTTGGTCAGTTTAGCATTTGGAAAAAATAGGAATACTAAAAAAATCGAGAGAAAATCCAGAAAAAAAAAAAAGAAAAAAAAGAGAAAACTGTGCAGATTGAGCAAGTGAGCTAAACCCACCTCTCACCACCACCTGAGACCGAACCACCACCACCACTACCCTACACAAAACCCACCGCTTGGACCGGGTTTGGACCGCCAAAAGCTTCGAACCGGTTAGTCATTTATTTACCCCGATTTTTTAATAATTTTGTAAAATTAGTTATTTTGCCCAGAAAATTATGAAACTTGTTATTCTAAGGTTTTATTGTTTGTAGATTTAGGGAAAAATATTTATTTAGTTTAATTATGTTTGAAAATATAGGGTCCTTAACAAATTGTTCAAAACCGAGCATGATTAAACTGGAAAATAAATAGGCTTAGGAGTGTAGTTTGGAGCTTAAATTTTTTCTGTAGGATGCTCATATGATGTAGAACAGTGCTATGAAGCCATTTTTTAAAAATTAATTTTTGAAATTTTTAAGTTAATTTTTAGCCGTAAAATGATGGAAAAATTAGGTGATTTGGGGTTAATTAGGTGATTAAGATATTAATTACTGATTAGATATTAATTATATGTTTAGGGATGTTAACCTCTGAAGTAGAACCCTAATCCTAGTCTTTGGAGTATTAAGTATGGTTAATTAGGGAAATTAGGTAAGTAATGTAAGAAATTAGTAATATGTGAAATTGTAAATTAATAAATCTAAAAATTAAAGTTATTTAGGTAATATTATAATAGAAATCAAAAAAATAATAAATCTGAAATAACATTTAATTTTAAGTAAATATCTCAAAATGTAAGATTTTCACACATCGGAAATAAATCCGATACCTCAATTAGGGTTAGCATGTATCGAATAGTTTAGAATACCAAATTACGACCCAATAGGATATTTGAATACCCGAGCGTAATGTGATTAATGTCACATTGGGATTCGAGCCTATTTAAGACTTGAAATAAAAACTATAATATAGTTTAGGATTCGAACCCCGAAATAGAGTACAACGAATCATTAGTACATTATAGGTATACATGGAGAAAATGAGTTACATTATGAATTAGAATAAGAATCCATAAAATATAAGTACTAAAAAGACCTATTTGTATTATAGGACACCTAGAGACAAATCAGCTCGCGACTAAGGGATCGAGGGATCGAGCAATTTCAAGTAAGTTAGGTTATTGCTTATGGTAATATAGTACTAGTTTTGTAGTACTCGGAGACTTAGGCTTGTATATGATTGTGATTGTAAGTAGCTTACACGTGTGTTTGATGTATCTGAATTCGTGCTGAAATTTGTATTGTGAATGATTTTTGTGATTGATTGAATTGGTATGAAATTGTTTGAACACCCTAACGGAATTTAATCTTAGTCGATCCTAATAACCAAAAATGTCATGCATTGCAACCCGTTAGGGGATCATAGGACTCTCCAACCAAATACCGACCCCTTCGAAAAGGATAATGCAGGATTGCAAAATGGTCCCTTCTTCATCCTCAGTCGAACTAAGTGACAAGAGAGGAGGTCGCGGCGGGGGTGAAGTCAATGGTTCGAAGGTAGTCGCGGGAGGAGCGAGGTCTCCATTGCACAAGCCTAGGTTTGGTTGTGAGCTGCTGCATAACATGGAACTCCTCAACCCGGATTGAAGCGGGTGAAATTTCTCTGATTTCACAACGGACCGGACTACGTTGTGCGATGACACTTGATTGTTGCATTGCATGAAAATAATTGTTTGATAACCCTGTTTGTGTTTGTATGCATTCATGAGTCTTCAATTCAACTTACTGAGCTGTAGTTGCTCATACCCTTATAGATCCTTTTGCAGGTCCTGATTTGTGATCACTTCAAGTACTATGCCACCCTACAATTACCCAGAGGTTAGTCTTTTTGAAGCTAGGGGTGTGAGGATCAAGTTACTTAGTATAATGTGTAACTAGACTGACCTTGTAGTTAAAGATTAAAGACTGATAGTTATTCTGTAAATTAGTAAACTGTGGTGATTATGTACAACTTCCTAGGAAGCTCTATGGACTTACTTATAATTATCTATGTTTATTAGAAATTTGTAATATTTATCATAATTGTAGTATAATTGTTAATCGGACTGTTTACTTCAAAGCGAGGAGTCGTCGACTCCTTGTATAGATCATGTCTATGGTAGGCACTGTGAAGCCAGTTACTATCATAGAATGGTTTACACGGCGGGACTGTTGCGACTCTGTGACTTTGGAGCATAACATGGCACCTTGATGATTTATGTATGATGGTGTCCTAAGTGAAATCCCGCATAGAAATAATCCAAGTAGATTTAGGTTGGTTCTTGTTTGCTAAAGTGTTGGGAAGGACCCAACCAATATGTATATAATATCTATATATTGCTTATCGGAGTCATAAATTACTCCAAGTTCTAGGACGATGAAACTATGTTGTTTGCCTAACTTAAATGAAAATAATCACTTGTGCTTGCTATATTCTACTTATACGCGATGCATATGATATGTTGATGCTTGTCTCACGTACATGTACTTGTGTATCCTGTACTAGTCATTACTCACCCTCAGAGGACTTTTTTGTTTTTAGTTTCAGGAGCAAGGTATGAAAAGGATGAGTAGTACTATTATGAAGCCTATAATTATCAGTAAGAGGATCAAGTTAGAGATTGTGATTATTATTTTTATGACAATGGCAGTAGATTAGTTTGAATCTTGTGTTTTCTCTAGATATAAGTTGTGAACCATCATGTTTACTATTCTGTTTCTGGTTTGAAGAGTCATTTGAGACTAAGAATTTAGTCAAACATTATTGCTATAGGATTCTTATGGGATTATAGAAGTTATTTAATTTTTCTTTTATTTTCAAGATAGTTTGTGAACCTCAATGTTAGATCTTTAATTACCACAAGATTGTGACAATCATACTTTAGCTTTGAAGTTATTCAATGGCATTGATTGTGGAGATTTAATTTATGATGATTTTTTTATGTAGAGATACTACGAATTCTAGGATTCATAATGTGTCATATTTGTATTTCCCTCTAGATCAAACCAAATTATAAAAGTATGGTTTAGTTTTTTTCGCTTTTAACTAAACCATATTATTTGAATTATGAATTTTTTTTGTGAACCATAATGCTTAATTTGGTTTCACTAAGTTCATGAATTGAACTTATTTAAATTATGATTTTTTTTTTGAACCATAATACTTAATTTGGTTTTGGTAAGCTTATGAATTGAATCATAATTTGTAATTTAAGGAAAATAAAATGTATGACATGTAATCTCAAGTCACAAATACTAATTTCTTTTAATAATAACATTCATTAGTATTGTGTCAAAGGTTGATAAAGTAATTATTCATACAATAAAAAATTTTAAAGGTATTTTGATAACCATTTTTATTCATAAAATTAGTAGATGATATAAATTTTTCAATCAATCTATATACATATTCTAATAAAACATGGTCATAAAGGTTATATGCATATACATTTTAAATAACTAAACATGTGAATTCATTTAAACACTATATTACAATGAAAGAATCTTTTCTATTATAAGCAATATATTACATTTAAATATCATCATTGTTTGTGATAAGGATTAATGAAAACTACAATCGCACAGAGCTAGAGTTAAAAATAGAGGATTACTTGTGCAACACCTTGACTTGATGAGTGCTAGTATTAACTCCAATTGTCACACATATATTTTTGTAACAATTCTATGTAGTCCATATTTGACCTTACTTTAATTTTTTGGGTAGCACCTTATCTATGATAAACTCCATCTTCACTATATAAAATATTCTTGAGAAAATATCGTAAATCTTACAAAATCTTTCATTTTAACAACCAAGCAACACCACAAAATAACACAAAATGGTAAAAGTGACACTACTAGAAAAATTACCCTTACTAATAGATTGGACGCCAAAGTAGAAGCACGACCACTAGTTAAATTGAAACTTCACCTGCAAAAATATTGACAAAATGGGTAGGTTCTTAGAGAGAAACAAATTTAGGTTAGTTTGCCATATCAGGAAAAAAATTTTGAAATTTGCCTACTTAATGTATGTTAGAGATGTGATTCAACCTCTAGAAATGTAAATATTGATTAAAAAAATGTTGAAATGCATGAGCATATACATGGGAGAGATGAGAGAAAATGTGCATTTTTTTTCAATAGATTAAGTATACAATGCAAAGTAAGGAGGAAGAAGAGACAATCGCATTATAAGCCTAACTAAGATGTGATTTACTTCTCCCAAAAACTTGTTTCATTATAAGAGATCGCATGGCTAGTACATTAGTTCTTTACAAATTTGGTTCAAATTTGGAGTAGACATAGAAGCTGTGATTTTGCAATAGTGTTTCCCAAATAAGTTTTGCTAAACCCGTATTTTAAAAAATATTTTGCATACATTTTTCTTTAAAAGCACCATATACTTCTTTCAGTATGCTAAGCATGGTTTAGAACATTTAATATTACTATTCAAACTCCTCTAAACTTAGTTGTTTAAGGAAAATATCCTTGTCTAATTCTCCTAGCAAACTTAAAATAGAAAGTGTGAATCTCCTTGGAAAACAACAACCCAATCATACCTTTATCTCATTTTTCGATTTTTTTTTTACCTACGATTCTCTTGTCTACTTGAGTCTCACCTAATAGGTTAACATAAAATACACGCTACAAATATGTGTAATTGAGGAATATTAATGAGGTTTTGTTTCATTTATGTTGTTTTTTTGTGTTCTTGATTCCATAGAGGTCAACAATAAGTATACATGTTGAGTTCCATGTAATTTCCATTATTGTTAATGAGATCTTGTTTCATCTACTAAGGTTTTCTACATAATTCCTAGCAGGTCATATTTATATAATCATATTCAAACCCACAAGTTAATTCTAGCCAATTGAGGGGATAATAATGATACATAGTTTCAACTACTTTATAGGTATATTATGAAAATATAATCGATACTTTAAAAAAAATACATACATTTATTATCACATGTTTAAATATCAATTTTACTTATCAATTCACATGGTATATTCTTAATACAAGAACTTACAAATACACTCTTAAGTACAAATATATCTCATAAACTCTTATAGTGTAAATTTTCCATCTTTATATCAATTGAAATATGTATATGCAATCCAATCATCATTAAAATCCTAAAATCATTACTATTCATAATCATTTAACAATAGTTTTGGGATTTCTATAAAGATTTGGGATACGTACATATAATCCAAAGTTACAGGAAGATTAAGATACATTTTAACAACTTATTCATTTCAATGGATGGAAAAAAAAAATTATAATAGCTATTACTAGAGATTGGAACATAGCTTTAATAAACTATGAAATGATTTTACATTATCATTTATTGATTTTATTGAGGGTATTTTGAGGAAAAGAAATCGATTCTGATAATGAATAACTATTTATAAATTTGAGTAATAAATGAGTATTCATTTTTTTTTTTATAATATGGATTTTTTATGAAATTATTATTATGAGATCAAAAGATAACTGAACACCGTAATTACTACCATTACAACAAAGTAAACGGACTATAAAAGTTTTAAAAGTTTATGCATATCATACCAATGGTTTTTATATATATTTATAATTGTTATTTTTTATTTTGCTTTTATGATTTTCCCGTGTTTATCTAAAATATCTTATGAATGTGTGTATATGTGGAGGGGTGGGGAAGTAATGAAACTTTTGTTGAAAATACAAGATATATTTATATGAAGGTTTTTTATATTATGTCCTAAAATGGGAGAGTCATAATAGTTCCTTCATATATATTATCCTAAGATAAAAGCTGACTTCTCAGTTGTTATCATAAACTTGATTTATACAAGATGTCCACAACTGACTCGTTTTGAAATAAACAGTTAAAACATACAGTTAATTTAGATAATTCAAGTATTATTTACAATTCTCAATAATTTAGTTTGTTTAATATGTACATCATTCGATACCACAAGATTAGTAAACAAGAACAATAGCAACAAGTGTTCAATTGTTCTCTCGTTTATATCCTCACTCCTCAAGATGCATTTAACATTAGTCTTAGGGTAGTTATGACATGGTCTCTTACTCAACACCTACAAGGAAATCTATAACTATATGAGCAACCAACTGCTTCATAAGTAGAGATCAAGACATTAGACTATACATCAAGCACAACAGGGTTATCAAACAGTTATTTAAATGCAATGCAACAAACAAATGTCACCATATGACCTTGTTCAGTCCATCATGAGATTAAAGAAATTTTTCCCTCTCCAATCTAGGTTTGAAGAGTTTCAGCATGAATGCAACATCTCACAGCTAAACCTACACTTACGCAACTAAGACATCTTTCCTCCTATGACTATCCTTTGAATTACTGCCTTCATCCTTTTCGTGACCCCCTCTTCTATCATGTAGTTCGACTATGGATGAAAAAGGGACAATTATGCTACAACATTATCCATTTCAAAGGTATTGGTATTTGGCCAAAGAAACCTAAGCGTCCCCAAATGAGTTGTAATGTACGTTTGGTTAAGATTTCAAGTTATATATCAGTAAGTCCAGTTTAAAGTGATCAATCAATATTATACAATACAAACAATTGCAATCCAAACTAGCAAGCTAGCAGTATAAAAGCAAGCTTAGAAACACTCACACATAACCATGCACACATTTAAGTTACCTACAAATACAATCAAGTATAATCTTAAGCCTCTAAGTACTACAAAATAGTACTCCAAAATATAATTAAATATTGATCCTAAACTCACCAAGATTCCTTCACTTGCTCACTAAGATATGATTTATGTTGTGCATTCGCCGTTAGTCTCTAAAATACAAATATCTTTTTAGTATTCATATAATTACTAGATATAGGTTTTATTCTATAACTCATATTACTATCTTTAGTTTAATGCCATACTTTACTTAGTTATCCAAATTTTAGGTCTCTTATAATTAAGCTCGCTCTAAGATAGCTTCTGATTTAATCTTTAATTCAGCTCCTGATTACAGCTTTATTCATAAGCCCTATACACCAATTTAATACATTCTCTGAAGTTTATCTTCATCTTAAGTATAAAAAGTCTCTAATTTAGTTTCTAATCCATTCCCTAGTTTGCCTATGCACCCTATCTTTGATTTAGCTTTTGTATTAGCTTCCAATCCAAATATGCTCTATATTTTAACATAATTTCCCCCAATGTTACACATGATTAGACCTAAAGTACACTTTACAACCTAACACTACTTCAATTTGATTCAACCATACCTTGGCTCCATTATTTGAACACTTCTCTTATTACATATATAGTAATACCAAGCCTACAATACTCCCAATACCACAAATTTAATCTTTCAACATTATAATATATTAGAATAATCACCAAATTAGAATCTAAGTCAATTTCTTAAATAATCATTAAGTATATCTTGATAAAAAAAATATTTTAATAGGATTTTAAGCCTTAAAAAATTGGATAAAATTTTACAAAAAATTTTCATGAAAAACTCTTTATAGCAATTTAATATATATAATAGGTGTTTTACAGAAAAATTTTGAAGCCGAAATAATATTAATACATTTTTTGAAAACAAAAGTGAAATCAACCCGAGTTTAGTGATTTCATAAGAGTGATATATTTCAGGACTTAACCTCATCAAACTAATATTTTTCACAAAAATTACATACAAAAATATGATAGGATACAATTTTTCATAATTTTTTAACACATTTTACTATTTTTCCCAAATTATTGAAAATCGGACCAGTTTTTTAAACATATTGGAAACTACTATAGAAACCCCACTAGCCACCACCCCTTTATCAGCCAAATTAGGCATTAGGTCCTCCTTTAAGCACTGCCTTTGCTTCAAATCCAAGTCTTGTGTTCTCAAGTTTAGTCTTAATATATACTATTTTTTCTAGAATTTTTTCACAAGTCCTCTCATCTTCTTCTATAAACCCCGTAAGCTTAGCCTTCTAGAGATAGAGCTGAACTTTAGTGCCGTAAACATTTTCCTAAGTCAACAAAATTATGTAAATTTAAAATCGATAAAATTTTAAATTGAAAATCTAATACGAA
Source organism: Lumnitzera littorea (assembly GCA_024138015.1). Classification (NCBI taxonomy): domain Eukaryota; kingdom Viridiplantae; phylum Streptophyta; class Magnoliopsida; order Myrtales; family Combretaceae; genus Lumnitzera; species Lumnitzera littorea. The sequence continues at coordinate 10,212,183 of JAMXBB010000007.1, read as the reverse complement.
TATAAAAAAAAACCCTAATATACAATTTGAAAGCCCTAATCGAGTAAAAAAGCCCTAAACCTTACGTACGCATACTTATGAAAATTCAAACAAGAACCTAATAAGATACCCCAAACCCTAAAGCCTAAGATTATAAAACCCTAAAATTTACTTTGGCATGTATAAAACCCTAGTTTGATAAAATTATCGCTAAATACACAAAATTGCATAAAATTGTTAACGAATGATTATAGATGATTTTAAATAATAATAAACTAAATTAAACCAATCAAGATAATAAAACCTTAGTTTGATAAAATTATCCCTAAACACATGAAATCGTGTAAAACCGCTAAAAAATAATTGGAGATAATTTTAAATCATAATAATAAACTAAATTAAACCGATCAAGATAATAAATTAATAAAGTTACAAAATTTACCCTACATGTATGTGATATGGCACTATAAATATGTATGTACATGCTAAATAATTATTTCCTTAAATGTATCATATAATATATTATATTGTATTATATGTTATATATATATATACACACATATTTTTCTTGCTAATGCCCTACTAAGTGTAATATATTTTATTAGTAACTAAACAAAGTAAGCTAGTTAATTCCCTATTAAAATTCAACCCTTCCCTTGCTTAATGTCAGTATCCTAACCATACTCTAACCTTAGGCCTATTCCCTACACATGTGACAAGAGCCATCATTTGCCCTCCTTTTATTTCCAATTTTCAGCAACCAAGGACTCTAAAATACATCCCCTATGCTAGAAATCCAACTAAAGTAAGCAAGCGTCAAAATCACACACAAACCTTCCCCTTTTCATGTTGGAAATTGGAGCTCCAATTTAAATGTAAATAGATAAAAGTTAGGCCCACACAAGTTTAAGCCTACTAATAAAATTTAAGAAAAACCTGATTAATAAAATTACTAAGAAAAGCTCATAAAAATAATTAAAGAGGAATTGGGGCTAAAAATAATAAATTTGCAATTCATCAAGTCTATATTAAAAAATGTGGGTCCAACTTCCAAAACGAATCTTATTACGTGAAAGTACATTAAAAAATGATAAAATTTACATATAAAATCATAAAAATTAGATTTAAAATGAAAATATTATACCCAATTGAAGACTAAGGAGAAACTAAGAAGTCTAAATAGAATGACTAAGTTAATCAAGTAATTTAGCCCTATAAGCAAATAACTAGGATAAGCCCCTAAAGTAAATAACTAGATACACCAATATAATCATTCACAAATATACACATACATGTTTCTTGCAAAAGGGAAGCTGGTATGTACGTATCATAATGTAAGAATAAGGTAAAACTATATAACCTGAAATTAATTAGAAAGTTAGAGTTCTACATATATGCATATACTTATGTATTAAAAGTTCAAATATTTTGAAGAAAATATACTTTTATACTCACAAATGGTCAATCTATAAAAATATTGAAGAAATCAACTAATTCAAATTCAATTGAAATCTTGTTTGTGTTTGTGAATCTTAGTTTGAGAGAATATTGGCGAACAAGGACAAGAAGAAAATGAAGTGTGTATAAAAATGAGTTCATTAAATTAGTTGAAGATATCTTGTACAACATTTATAAAGAAATTCTACACGTGTCTAATACATATTCTACAACTAAGACATCCCCCCCTAAGTTGGACGTTGGAAAAGTCCTAACTTGGACAGAAAAGAACAGAGTTGTTGCTCACTAACAACTTTTGTCATAAAATCAGCAAGTTGCGATGTAGATGGAATATGAGAAATCTCAAGAAAACCAAATTCAATATGGTCTCAAATGAAGTGGATGTCAATATCAATGTACTTTATACACCTATGAAATCATAGATTGTCAGCAATCAATTTGGCAGATCGACTGTTAGTGAACAAATGGATCGACAAAGATATGACTATACCTAAATCACATAATAAAAAGGAAATCCATAATAATTATTTTACAGCTAAAGCAATAGGGCAATACTCTGCCTTAGTCGAAGATGTAGATATAGTTAGTTGTTTCTTAGTCTTCTAAGAAACTAAAAAGGTACCAACTAAAATACAAAAACCAAATAAAGACTTTCTATGAATTGGATTAACACCCCAATTAGTGTCAAAGTGTCCAAGCAAAGATAAGGAGCTTGTTGAAGAGAAAAATAAACCTTAATCAATACTTCCCTTAACAAATTTAAGGACATGAAAAGTAGCATCAAGATGAGCAATCCTGGGCTTAAAAACAAACTGAATAAGTTGTTAGACAATAAAAGATAAGTCTAGTCTCATGATAATAAGGTAAAGAAGGCACCCAACAATCTGTTTAAACAAAGAAGGGTCTAATAGTAAATCTCTAGATTCATTATCAAGCTTTAACCGTAGTGGAAAAGGTATTTTAGCAGGCTTACAAATTGTAAGACCTACATCAAGAAGAATATCAACAAGCCATGATTTGTGTGACAAATTTTTATCTCAAGAAAAAATCTTGCTTCAACTAAATCCTTAATGGTGAAAGCTTTGTCAACAACATCCTTAAGAGTAATAATAGTAGGCAAACTCTCCCTTATAATAAGAATGTCATCCATATACCTTAGAATAACTAAAAAACCTATAGAATCAGTACGAGTGAACAAAGTATAATCATGCTTGGATTGTAAAAAACCCAATGAGTGCAAGAATGTAGTAAATTCACGATTCCACTATCGTGTCACTTGTTTAAGGCCATAGATGGACTTCACAAGCTTGTAAACCTGACCAGGAGCTGCCTTAAGATAACCTTCAAGACATGTCATATATATCTCTTCATCAAGAAACCCATGCAAAAAAGCATTATTAACATCAAGCTAATGAATATGCCAATTCTTAATACAAGCAACAGCTAACAAGACACCTACAGTAGCTAATTTGGTACTAGAGAAAATGTGTGTGTATAATCACCACCTTTCTCTTGATTATACCTTTTAGCCATTAGACAAACCTTAAATCTTTCGACCGAACCACTAGCCCTATGTTTTATTTTGAACACCCATTTACTACCAATGGCCTTCTTACTTAGTAGTAAGTTAGTGAGTTCTCAAGCGTGATTAAAATCCAAAGCCATAAGCTCTTTATCCATGGCCTCTATCCATTTAAGGTCATCTTTTGCTTCATAATAGTTCCTAGGTTCATGAGTAGTAAATACATTAGCTAAAGATACAATATAGTCTTTAGGATATTGGTCAAAAGAAGATGTAATAAAAAGAGGATATGGTGAAGAAGTAAAATGGTTAGCCTTTTTGCTTCATAATAATTCTTAAAGAAAAAATAGTAGAAACATAACATAAGCATCCAATAACAAGTAGATTTTCGTAAGAGGGTAGAGTATGAAGTAAGGTTTGATAAGGACTTTGCCAATTCAATATTGGAGTTGGCATCAAATTAATTAGAGAAGTAGCACTCAATAAGCATTCCCCAAAAGTGTCTAGATAAATTTGCATGTAGACAAATAGCTCTAGCAATCTCAAGAAGATGCCAATATTTTTGCTTGACCACTCCATTTTGTCGAGGAGTGTAAATGATACTCCATTAGTGCGCAATACCTAGCTTAGTAAATAATTCTTGACACTCAAAGCTAAGAAACTTTAGGCCATTGTCTATTTGGACACATTTAGGTGTAAATGAAAAATGATTGTGAATGTAAGCAAAGGATTTGCATAATATGGAAAGAACTTGGGACTTATATTTCATTAGAAAGGTCTAAGTACTACGTGTCATGTCATCTACTATAGTTAAGAAAAAAATTTCTCTAGAAATAGATGGTATATTATAGGGCCCCCATATATCCATATGCAACAAATAAAAGGGCTATAAAGAGCATGAATTACTTCTGGGAAAGGGTAACAAATGGAATTTGGCCAACATATAAGAATCACACAAAAATTGTGTACTAAGTAAGTGTTTGCAATTAACAAGATGTTTCAATTTGGAAATGGAAATATATCCTAATCTAACAAGAAGCAACTTCAAAGAAATTGGTTTATTGTTGAACATTACAGCATCATTATGAGAAGAATTGTCCTGTTTTGAATAGGTTCGAATGTCAGACACATTGCAACCACAACATAGCTCAGACTCCATCACATATAGTCTATGTTTTGCATCAGCTTGAGCAACTATTTGACTAAAGTGTCAATCTTGAAAGAAACAATTTGTGGGGTCAAACAAAACATTCAAATTGCTAGTTACAATAAGTTTACTAACCAACAACAAGTTGAATTGAAAGTCTAGAATCAAAAGAACATTCCTCAAAATAATTGCATTTGTAACAGTCACATCTCCAATAATGTGAACCAGATTAATTCAACCATCAAGTAATCTTAATTTGATAAGAACTTTTAGGTTTCTTTTGTTTTGTAATATATGAGGAAAGGTTGATATGTGATCTAAAATCCCTGTATCTATTACCCATGTAGTAGGAATACTATCATTGTGAGAAACAAAAGAGAGAATGGAGGGATTGGAACAAGTACCTGCAAAGTTAACAACTTGTTCCTCTTGCTTATCTTTTAATGTCTTGAAAACCTCTTGACAAACTTTAGCTACAAGATCAAAAGATTCATTAGTTACTGTTGAAGTACTAAAATCTTCAAAAGGATTATCCATAAAAGGTTTACTCTAATCAGTTTTAACTGTTGCAGTTGCAATTCTAAAGCCTTTCCTATCCCTTCGTCCCTTGTACCACTTTGGAAATCCAATTAACTCAAAACATTTGTCTACCAAATGTCCACTCATTTTACAATGACTGCAAACCGCCTTAACACTTGCTTCAATTCTTCTATCAACAATAACTAGTTTTAAAAATCATTTTATAACATACGTAGATGGAATTTCTTCATGATGCCCGAGGATTTCACTCATTTCCTTTTGTTTCTCTACTTAACAAATAAGGTACTAAGCTTGACTTACAATGGTTAAAGGATCCATTAAGTGTAAGTAACACTTAACACTCTCAAAAATATCACTTAAACCTATAAAAAAACTATATCAATTTGTTTTGATTGTCAATGTTATACGATTTTTCTTTTAAATCACAGCTGCATTTTTCATATGCTCTATATGTGCAATCAAGAAAGTTACATACATTTACAAGTTCGTCCCATAATTTCTTCAGTCTATTAAAATATACTATCACATTCATATTCCCTTGTTTAATAGTGGATTGTTCATGCTACAACTGATATATGAGAGGACCATTAGTTTGCCCAAATCTCTCCAAAGATCATATTAAAGTTCTTTACTAGATTTAGCATACATGAAAGCCTCAAAAATGTCATTTGTTATATAATTCAACAACCAACATTTAATTATAAAATCATACTTAGTCCATTGTTGGATTTTATTATTGTCTTCCTTAGGTTTAACACAACTTCCATCAATAATGCCTAACTTCATCTTTGCACCTAGGGCTAGTTTTATGGATCTATTCCATGCCAAAAAAAAAAAAAAAAATCAAACCATTAAACAAAACACTAGTAATAACAATTCCAAGGTTATCAGTAAGAGATAGAAATAAAGGATCGTTATGAGATAGCTTAGTTGCCATAGAACACCGATCAAGAGATCAAAGTACAAATACCTCAGATCTGAAGGAGTAGAATAGATTAACACCAAGGGCCTTCACACCACTGTGATACCATGAAGAAATCAACCAATTCGGATTCAATTGAAATCTTATTTATGTTCATGAATCTTAGTTTGAGAGAATATTGATGAATAAGGACAAGGATAAAATGAATTGTGTATAAAAATGAGTTTATTAAATTAGTTGAAGATATCTTATACAATATTTATAAGGAAATTCTGCACATCTCACACGTGTTCTACCACTAAGACTAACTAAAAGGAAAACAGAATAGCTAACAACTAATAAACTAACAACCAATCTACAATTTCTGGCTATACTCTAGTTTATATTATCTTACAAATATAATGACCTTAGTATAGTAATGTGAAACAATAATAATAATAATAATAACGAGAATAAGAATAATTATGTAACAACAATAAGGAGAATGATAATATTAATGATAACAATAACATAAGATCACAAACCTATGTAAATTAAAAAGAGTATATACTTACGCATACACATGATATAGGCTCTTAGAGTAATACTACACTTTGTTTGAGCTAAGGTCTTTCAGTTAATTAAATATATAATATCAATATTTCCCACCCAACTTTATTACTTTGTGTAACTTATACAAACTCAATATTATTTATCCTACTATAGGTAAGTATTACAACTAAATTATAACACAACAACGTGTTAATACAAAATTTACAAAAAGTATGAAAATCCGTACTCATATAATATTTACTAAGTTATATGTTATTACTCATATAATAAAATAATATTTTCTATTCATTATAATAAATAAGTTAGACAACATGAGATATCATTAAAATTTTGTTTAAATTATATCATTTGAAAAAATACACCCGAACTCGATAAGGACCAACTATGATAATGTAAAGATAAAAAGTAAAAAAAAAAAAAAAGAAGTTACATATGATTCAAAATCTAAGTAAAAACAACAATAATAACATAGATAGATAGATAAATAGCTAACTAAGTTGTTTACCACCATATCTAGATACTCATTAGATTCTTATTATTTTATTTATTAAGAGATACTAATTAGGAAGGCACACCGCCCGTTGATTGTTACGACTCGTAGTGGCTTTGGAAAAGTAAGTATTCCAAATAACTCTATATTTGTTTTGTACATGTAGTTGTGCAACTAAATTATTTATATTAATAAATAAATACTTGGGGTTCGGGATGTGCATGTGTTTGAATATTGTTTTATTATTGTGGGAAATATTAATAAATATGATAACTAAAGAATTGGTTGTATGATTGGCTACTACATTATTTGAATGGTTTATTAATATTAGTTGTTTGCCTAATAATTTAACTTGATTATATTTGATTTATCTTAAATTAAAATGGATCGTGCATTAACTATGCATTACATTACTTACTCTAACTGTTACTTCACATAGAGATAAAGGGAGGGCATGCAGGGGTTATTTCTATATATTGAATTAAAGTATTTTAGTACAGTGCACTCGTACAATATGACATTACCCTTAACTCATAGGTTTACTTAGCGCTTGGAGATGCTAAACATAGGTGACTAAAAGTCATGTTTAAAGACCTCTGATATAAGTTATGAGAGTGGACTATGCGAACCATTTTACCACTAAACTTGAGAATTTGTTAACTACCGGTTTTTTTGGAAGTAGAAATATATTTTGTTAAATCTAGAATTTCAATATATGGTTAAAAAAACTACATACTAAAACCTGGTTATGATTAGTACTAATGAATTTCAAAGCCTTATTTTAAAGGGCATTAAATTTGAAGTTATATACAGTACTCGGTCGATTACATACGTTGTTTGGCATACCACTTATTCATGTATTTATATATTTGTTAGTTAATTGTTTGATAACTCACTTGTTAGTATAGTAGAAGAGATATCTCACTAAACTCGTATAACTTACTTCCTAATAGTCTGTTTTATAGATACATTTAAGTTAGGACTAGGATAAAGTTTGAATCTAAGATATGTAAGAGAGAGTTAGAGGTACTTGGAAAATGTATACCTAGTATAGGAATACCTTATATAGAAAGTATTAATACGTTAAGGTTCAGTATCATTTATTAATTATTGTAACATATAAAATTGATTTATCATATCTTTTTATTTGGTAGGGAATATCAATTCCTTATGATTCTAATGAACAGTAAAATATTAAGTATTTATAGTTCTTTATATTTTATGTTAAGTTAATAAATTAAAAATCGAAAACTTTAACAATTAATTAATTAAAATCTTGTGATATCTGACTTATAAGATGATTTTTATAAAATAAGTATATATATAATATGAAATTTCTAAATAATCTTATTAGACGCTCGATAGGCCTTGATATCATTGGGTATTCCAATATCTTTCGTAGTTAGCAAACCGTCCAAACTGCATATGAGAGAGAGGGTTCTGAATTTAAAGAGTTAGAATTGGGTCGGTGGGTCTTTCTCTCTAGGGTCCAAGCGTCTTTAAGGGGCGTTTTTACTTTTAGTTGCGTCATCACATCACTTTTTATCATACCCGATATGTACTTCTATGTCT